>BROG01001787.1:0-28229 GCA_030159075.1 Atrina japonica | reverse complement strand
CAACGGGTGTGGCATGGCAACAGGGGACGCTGATTCCTTCCGGACACCTGTTCACATCCCTTTTGGGATTCGGAATTGTTCTTCGTGTTGAGACCGTATTAATATCTAATTTATTCTAATGGACTTGGATTTTCGAGTGTCCATTGGCACTACTTTATTCAATAGATGAACAAGATCATGGGACAGAATATAGGTGCAATTAATGTTCAATTTCGTTTTAAATTTACATGCAATCCTATGTAGGTGCATTCTATGTAAAACAGGGAAATATCTGTCAGATAATCACAATAATTCATTTAAGATTAAATATTTCAACTTATTCAACTACAGATCCGATTTTAGTTTCGTTTTAGATAAGATGTAATCCCAATTTATATACAATACTTTTCTGTCACTGTGTATCGCTCGTTGTCATACTCTAGTTACTACCCGGACTAACAAATACATTACTACAAATATTATTGAATCCATAACCTTAAAATATATTTAATTTTATTTGTTTTCATATTTGTAGACAGTATCAAATGTGTCGCCATCCAATCTTGAGAATATTTATCTTCTCACTTTTAAAACGCCATTATTTCCTTCTCCTGACACATCCTAAAATTCGTTTCCAACTCTAACTATGTGTTTACAAGTTATTATTTACAATAGAACCCACGTGTACATAAAAAGTGATTACATTATGTTTAAAACAAATTGAAATGAGATACATTTGTCGTTTGGTTATATTATCTTCTTATAACAATATAAGCAATCGGTTTAAAGGACAATTTCCTCCATTTTCCGAAAACAGTCGAAGCATATTTTTTAAATGTAGGTTCATTCAAGGAAGTTAAAATGAAACTGTACTTTGATAACGTCCCGTATATTAATCCCATTACCATGACCTAGTTTACTATTCAGTGAAATACATATCAATTTCTAAAAACAACTATGGCTTGTTTACTGTAAGTTTTAATAAACAATTCTAACTGATACAGATATGGCTATTTTTGTTGTTTATTTATTCATGTATGTGTGTCTGTGTACATTTGCTTTTAATGTATAAAATCAAGCACGCACGCTTCCAATTTGGACATTTTACTTTATATAAACACGGACGGAAAATTAACAATCAAGCAATACGACAAAGGTTACGATTTCGGCTATCTAATTGTCAATTTTTCACACTTAAGTAGGTACGATGTTTATAACTCACAAATGATCCTATATGCTTGGGCATGTTGAATATATGAACATTTCATATAAAGAGGTAAACAACTCACTGACAAGTTATTGACACAGAGATATCGAGTATTTAACTTTATGTAAACGTTCTGCACATTTTACAATCGGTATAATGATCTTGCTTGCGTTTACTGTTGCACTTAATAAATGTTGAATCACCTGTTCGGTAGCAGTTGTTGTGATCTCTGTACTGGTTTTATTTCTCACTTATTTCATTTGAATGTGACTGGACTCACGGCGGGTGTAACCGGTCAACATTAAATGCCCATTTATCTATGACACTTGAACCCACCTTTAAAGTTCTAGAGGTCTGTGCTTGTCCAGTACTCACCATATATATATATATATATATATATATATATATATATATATATATATATATAAATATATATATATATATATATATATATATATATATATATATATATATATTGTATACTGGACATCCTGACGATCTTTACTTTTTATATGTATTTTAGTTGTATATCCGGTTTTACGATTGAAATATGTATGTACATGTGAGTGATTGTATATGTGGCATGCCTGTTTCCTGTACTTCCTTATGCCTGTGTAGTGACATTTGAACTTGTACTAGCATGCATATGTATGTGCAATGTCATACGTGTACTCGTGCTTGCTTCTTTATACGTAATGGTTAATGTGTTTTGTACTAGATTTGCATGTTTAATGTCTTGTATATATTCCCTTTAGACAAGGAACCTTTAGAATATTTTGACGTTACGTAGTAATGGGACTTTATTATTCAAAATTTAATTAGAATTAGATATGTTTGACAATACGCTTATGGGGCACTAGCTAAAACTATAAATGTTTTTTTTTCACCGTTTGTTCTCCTTTCTTACTAGTTAGATTGATAAACAATAACAAAAAATATATACACAGGCATAAAAATCACATTCCTGTATGGTTTGTTAAAACTGCTTGAGAAACACAGGTTTGACACGTTTTTCACTTGCAGTTCATAAACTCAGCCTCACTTTTTGAATATGAATACCACACTGGACCTGATCTTATTCTCATAAAATATATAGGAATATAAGATTTTTATACCTTCGTTATTGTACATCAAGTACAAGTAGTAAAAAACAGAAAAAAAAATAAATAATATTTTGTTAAACAGAGCTAATGCCCCTTTAAGTTTGCTTTCCACGAATCCTGTTGAAATCTGTATCAAATGTTTGGTTTCTGTAGTCATGTCACCTTCAGATTCTTTCTATATTAACTTTTGGGGTTACGGATTAACAGAACTTTATTAGTTAAGATTTGATAGAAATTATACATGTCCGGCAATAAATCAAGTTTGCTATCACAGATCCGTTTCAGATTTCTGCATAATCTTTGGTTCCTGTACACCTTTTATATTTTTACGATCATAACTTCTATCGTTACATCGTTTTGCGTCTTTATTTGTTAAAATATGATAAAAAATTGAAA
This sequence comes from Atrina japonica, assembly GCA_030159075.1. NCBI lineage: Eukaryota > Metazoa > Mollusca > Bivalvia > Pterioida > Pinnidae > Atrina > Atrina japonica. Next base: position 25,544 of record BROG01001787.1, on the reverse strand, counting down.
TTATTAGCAAAAAGTTAAGTTTTCTTTCATAAATTTTTCACGAAATTTTCACACAATTTCTGGTTCCATAAGGACTTGATATTTTTTCATTCTTACGAGTTTGACTTTTGCATAACGGAGTTATAATACATTATTCCTGGTTAATAGACAACTTTCAATTCAAACGATTTTGACTTTTGTAGTTACATAGTGATGGGATTTATTCATTCAGATTTGATAAATACTGGATATGCTTGATAACTAAGTCAAACTCTCTTTCACGAACCCGGTTGAATTGTTTAAACAATATTTGCTGTCCTGTAGACAAGGTATCTTTCGATTCTAACGAATATTAGACTATAAGTCAAGTTAAATCTGATGATTAACTACGGAATGTTCACGCAATGTATAATTAGATTAAGACTAAGTACATTTCGATTTTGTCTTCGCCATTATGATTTATGAGGACGGTATTCTTTAATTTGCGATCAAAATGTGACACGACGCGCCATTGTGACAGCTATGTATTGTGTGCTGTTATAGATAGTTATTTACACCAATTAATCTGGCCGAATGGTTTCAGCATTGCACTCTAAATCACATCTTTCAGCGCAGGTGCGGATCGAGCTGGAACCAAGCAAGTTTACCAGTTGACTTGCACAAAGCTGGTTGTCTTTGCCTGGGTAAATTTCATGAAAAGGCCGTTTTGGTCACAAGTGTGATGAACTGGTGTGATGAAAATATCACGTATGCAAAAAATACGGGTTGCATGCAAACAGGTACTTTATACGAGATAAAACATACTTTTTGCATGCAAGTATTGACGTGAAAGTCTATTTTTCATGTAAAAGCCATGTCAAACACGTGTATGCAAGTTTGTATTATGACCGAGGGGAAACAGACAATGAGAACTCTTCTTACACCAGGCAAAAATTTAAAAAAAATGTTGTGAAGAGGATGAGAAGTTGATTTTGTATTAAGGATATTTACTAAATGAAATACGAATTTCTTTTGATTTTTATCTGATAATATAGATTCATATGCTAGGGATATCTGGCATTAAAAATATAAAATATCAACGATATTTAATACCTAAAACAAGACCAAATAAAAGTTTGTTTCAATCTTGGAGAAGCCATGTTCTTAACTGAAATAAGGTTATATCCAATTCATTCACCGATATTTACCAAACGAAGTCATATTTTGAAATAAACAAATGAGGAATTAAACACATACATTTCTTCGATTGGATGTCATGTTTTTGTTTGTTTGGTTGTTGTCACGATTTAATTCTAATGACTAGATTGAATAATTACCGGAAGTTCGGTGACAACCATATATAACATTTTGCTCTCTCTCTCTCTCTCTCTCTCTCTCTCTCTCTCTCTCTCTCTCTCTCTCTCTCTCTCTCTCTGTCGCTCTCTCTCTCTCTCAAATTAATAAATCGATTTTCCCTTAGATCTACAATCATAATAGTAAAACATTCAAATCTCCGCATTATCAATTAATTAATTTTATCGTGTTCATCTATCCATCTGCGAATAAGTACGAAAATTACATTAACACTCTGGTTTTTTTCTTCCTTCTCTTTCAAACTAAATGTATTCTATTCATATTTAACTCTGCAGTTTACTCACAATATGTTTGACTTTGTCTACAAATTTAGCTTACTAAAACACCTGGGGAAAGAACTTACATAAACTCTAAGCTTTTTTTCTAATCCCTTTTTTGTCAAATGCATTGTTACTGTATTGAAGTTATTGTATGTATATTTGACATTTAGAGTATTCAAAAATGTAAAAAAAAAAATCAAGAAAATCTTTTTCCGTATTTAGTACATAAACATTTGTGCTGATGAATATGTGTTACAATATCGAGGAACCATTTAATTAAACGAAACAAATCATTTGGTTAATTTCATCACGTAGGTTTGTATTGTATACTTGCATGCAAAGACTTAGAATTTAAGACTGACGCGTTACAATATCTTCTTTCACGTTACTAGTCACTATTTGCATGCACAAAGTATGCCTGATCACGTATAAAGTTACTTTGGGTATGCTACGTGTATACGTGTATGTTTTACTTGCAAGTAAGGGGCCATTACGTTAGTTCATCACGTTTGTGACCCATACAGCCTTCGTAACATTGTAATCGGGTTCTTCTCTCTACTATTGAAAACTGGCCCCATCATATAATTGAGAAATTGTTGAATGCGGCGTAAAACACTATTGAAACGAACAAATAAAACAAGCCAATGTTAACTTATTCACCCCTAAAGAAACATTTGGGCTGCTCTTAGTGATCGAGTTTCAGAAGAGTGCATTGTTTTTTCAGAGATTGAGTTAATAATTTCAAATGAATTTAAAATATCTATAGGATGACCAATTTATTTGCTCGTTTTTCTCTTTGTTGTTGTCGGTATAACATTGTTTCATTAAACTAAATGTTGAGTTACCAGTTCGAAAGCGGTTTTTGACTCGTCTGACGAGTAATTGTTCCTCACTTATTTCATTTGAATTTGACTGTGGACTCATGGAATGTGTAACTTGCGTGTAGGGAATTTTCACATATCCGTGTCACTTTATCCCTCCTTGAGATTTCCAGAGGTCCGCGTTTGTCCAGTATTCACCAGATTTGTATATGTACCCCGGACATCCTGAAGATTGTTATGTTAATAGCTGCGATTATTATATTTTAAGTGAATTGTTTCAATTTATTATGTCTTCGATTGGATGTTATGTTTTTTGTTTGATTGTTTGTTGTCACGTTGTAATTCTAATGACTAGATTTATTATTTACCGGAAGTTCGGTGACAACCATGCATAACATTGCTCTCTCTCTCTCTCTCCCTCTCTCTCTCTCTCTCTCTCATCTCTCTCTCTCTCTCTCTCTCTCTCTCTCTCTCTCTCTCTCTCTCTCTATATATATATATATATATATATATATATATATATTAACACAGCTTATTGATACCAAGTGCACAAACATGTACACTGTCTTTGTTGCATTTGATGATAAAGTATCTGCAATACGCTTCAATTGCATACATTACAAAGAATATGAGTTCCAGTGATTTTTATATCAGAAACTCCACTGTAATTATCTATTTATAGATTTATAGTAATTCATGTTCACATGATTTCTGCGTAAAAAATCATTGAAACAACTCATGTATTACATTATCGCAAAAAGTTCCAATTATCTATTAAATGGATGACAACTCTTCCTATGTACCCGCATCACCTCACATATTATGACAAAAAATACTTGTCTTTTATTCACAAAGATAAAAAGTTGTCGCCAGATTTGTTTTCATCCTGGAGAGTAAACAAAAGAAACAAACAAAGAAGTCTATGACACATTTAGTTTTACATAGAGAAAAGAAAAACAAAACAATTTATGAGTACAGTGGACATTAAAACACTTTAAATTCAAAATAATTTGCTAAAGCTAAGATAGTCATTACCACTTTCTCATTAGAAAGTAATAAGAAATAAAATGAAATAATAAATTAGAAACTTTTCATTTGGAGCTCAACTGATGAATTCTAATTGACAGAAATGATATCGTTTTAAGCATTAAAACTTTGGTATTATGTTTATAATATTTATAACCACTAGGTCGTTCCCACTGCTGGTGCACCGTTTGAGTCCCCGATGATATACAAAAACCTTGTACCTGGTATGTTGTACCAGCTGTTCATCTGATACTAAAGTAATATTTGGCACTGATAACACCGTTTAAATTCAAAATATTTTGCTAAAGCTAAGACAGTCATTTTTACAGTGGTTACTATTAGACGGATTTCGGCTATACTTTTAGAGATAGTGTATGGCCTTGTATAATACCACTTTCTCATTAGAAAATACATTAGAGACTTTGAAATTGGAGCTCAACTAATGAAGTCTAATTGACAGAAACGATATTGTCTTGAGCATTATAACTTTGGTATTATGTTTATAATATTTATACCTATTCAATTCAAATAAAGTAAATATGGTATTGTCTTATCAAATACATATATAAGAAAATAAACAGACTATGGAATAATGAATTAATTACAAGAATTAGATAATTAGGTGTTGGTTTAATCATTCATCCGAAAGGAAATAATTGGATTGGTCTAAGTCATTGATATACAGAAGAATCCATTATTTGTCTGGGGTTGATGAGTTCCCGTTTGGGATTCGCAAATGTTCTCCATGTTGAGATTATTTCCATATCAACATTGTCGTGTTCTAATGGACATAGAGTTTCGATTATCAATTGGTACTTCTTCATTTTTACTTTCATGACATGATACTTGTGCTATGCCCGCGAGGAATTGGAATAATTCATGTACCTCGTGATACCCGATAATGTTAGTGTAGGACTACTGTTTCTGTATGTGATGGAATGACGCTAGCAAACGATATCCGACAATAACGTCATTTCAGCGGAAAGATTACGTAAAGTTACGTTCCATCACCATTGGTGATACTAGTACCGCACAGACGTTTTCGGTTATCACGTGTTACATGAGTCAGTCCCATTGTAATGACGTTCTTTAATGTTCCCAACTCAACGTGACAAAGAAATTCGGTTTGAAATTTAAAAATTTTAAAACATTGGCGATTTACAGGCATCACTACGCTTGAAATGTCCAGGCCATACCGGCTTGAGTTGGAATATGACGGATTTTCAATCATGAATAAGTTTATCTTACCATCCTCAAGTCACAAGCGGGTTAAGTGTGTTTATTCTCTAACGTCCTCAAGTAATGATATGGTAACTCGATTTCACAGGCATATCGAGGAATGCGTTTGATATCAACGATCTTAAAAATTAAACTGTCGGTTGTGTGTTGTAATATGCCGCTTCTGGGCCACTTGCATTCAATGACCCCAAACGTACCTAAATTTATCTCTCTCATCTAGTGGGAAAATCCATACTGGGGAATTCCCTATTTTACCTGAGGTGCAATAGACCATGACGAATTTTAACAGATGTGAGTATTGTATTGACATAATAATAAAATTGAAAATGCATTAAGAAAGTTGTCTGTATTATAAAAATATGTCTTATGAACATCAATCTATTGAGAGGTTATTGGATCTGCCAATTCCACCTAAGAGGTCTATTACTACTAAAAGTACTGAACTGTTATTGGATCTACCAATTCCACCTGATTTTAAAGAAACGTTTTTAAGGTCTAAACGTGAATACACAGAGTCTAATCTTGATTTTGGTGATAGTTTTCAACACTTCTATACGAGTTTATAAAAAAGATGTTCCACAATCATATACATCGAGCAAATCTCAGAGCCTTGTTAAAACATTTCAAGGATGATTTTTTCTCTAAGATTACTAACGAACTAAGAAAGGGTCATATAAAGATCCAAATTCAAGTGAAAAAACGATTCAAGCGAGATATTTTAAACGCTGGCTCGCAGGTTATAACACAACTTCATAAAACTCGACAACACCCAATTTTGAAGAGAAGATGAAATCGAAGACGACGTGTTTAAACACATGATCGAAGAGTTGATAGATTCGCTCGATAAAACTGTTCAGGAAGCTAGAATGCGGGTTCAGGTTGGGTCATTGACGAAGCTCAAAAGATTTATTTGAAATTTTAACTCAATATGGAACCTCTCTTTTAGATCCTCCTATTTTAAGTTGCCCAAAGCAAATTGCTGATAAGAAGGCCTGTTTTATAATGTTCAAAACAAGGATCAGAGATGTTTTATGTATAGTGTATTAGCGTATTTGCATCACGATGATGTTATAGATCATTATCATAGATCTCAAAAGTATACACCTTTCATTGATCGATACAATTTCGATTGCATCGATTATCCAACACCATTAAAGCAGATCTCCAAATTCGAACATCGCAATGGACTCGCCATTAATGTTCTCGGGTGGACAGAAAGTATAGGTTTCTTTCCTTATTACATATCGAAAAATTTTCACGATAGGGAAGTTAATTTGCTGTTGCTAAAAGGCCCAGAAGACAAGTGGCATTACTCTTAGATTAAAAACACATCTAGATTGGTTTTTTCTCAATCAAAACATGGACATAAATCATATCCATGTCTTCGTTGTCTTAAAGTATTATCGAGCGAGGACGTTTATAAAAAGCACGTTGTCGATTTTGTCGTGGCATCAATACACTCCAGCCATGAAACCCATCATGCCTGAGGAGGGTAACAATGTTCTCAAATTTAAGAATTATGGTTAATAAACAACCTGTAATGTTACGATCTATGCGGGACTTCTCGAGTGTATCATTTCACCCCTCAACGAAGAGGCTGGCGATAAAACGACGAAAACATCTCATCATCAACCTTCAGGATATTGTTATGTAGTTGTTTGGAGAACTAAGAAGGGTATTAATAAGATCGAAAAACTCCAATTTTATCGCGGTGAGAATGTTGTGAAACATTTTCTAGGAAAGTTTACAACGAGAAAAACAAAAAGATCAATGGACATTTTTTCTAAACAAAAAAGGGCTTTGCGTATGACCGATGAGGACAAGGAAAACTTCGAGGAGTCTAAACGATGTTGGATTTGTTGGAGATGAATTTATTCGGGGGGATGCTCGCAGCGGTCTTTCTTTATGGAATCAGAGAAAGAACCTTTTAAAGGAACAGGAAAAATTACCTAGTCTATCGTCTCTGGAACGTGATATCGATCGTCCATTGGATCCATGTGATTTATCCGATCTAGAATGGTATCGCGATCGTCACGATGTTATAAAAACTGAGATCGCCGACATCATGGAAAAAATTAATGATAAGAAATTCGATCTCGTTAAAGTCAGAGATCATTGTCATCTTTCTGGTAAATTTCGAGGTGCGGCTCATAATAAATGTAATAGATTATTAAAGAGTAATAAAAAATATTTAAAACTTCGATACCAATTAATCTTTACACAATCTTCGCGGTTATGACTCGTCATTTAATATTATCGAAATGGAATTGGGAGAGGGAGAAAATATAAATTGTATTCCAAGGAATAACGAAAAATTTATTAGTTTTTCTATAGGACAAATTTGAGCGGTTTATCGATAGTTTCCAATTTTTATCCTGTAAGTCTTGAAGACTTAGCTAAAAATCTAAATGATTATCCCCATCACGAAATCTATATTCGATGATGCTTCGCTTTTAACTAGAAAAGGAGTTATGCACTTACGAATATTATGAATTCTTTTGATAGGTTTAAAATGAAATCACTTTACCACCAAAGAAGATTTTTTATAGTACATATCAGATACTCATATTTCTCAAAAGAGTACGAAACACGCTCAAACTGTTTGGCGTAAATATGGATGTAAGGATATGGGAGATTATCACGAGATTTATATTTAAAATCAGATGTTGTTTTATTAGCTGATGTGTTTTGAAGAATTTCGCAACATTTTGCTTTAGAAACACTACGAATTTAGATCCATCTCATTATTACACTGCTCCTGGTTTGGCCTTGAGATGCAGCGTTGTTAACTTCCAAAGTTGAATTAGAGTTGTTAACCGATTACGGATATGCTTATTTATTTGTTGAAAAAGGATTTGAGGTGGAAACACTTATGTTCCACAAAACGTTTATTTCTAAAGCCGAAACAATAAATATTTGGAAGATTATGATCCTGATCTACCTTCTAAGTACACTCATGTATTTAGATGCTAATGCTCTTTATAGTGAGGCTATGAATCATCCATTACCATGTAAAAACTTTGAATGGATCGATGAAGTGCCAGATCCGTGTCATCCACCAGAAGGAAAGGGTTACATGCTAGAAGTTGATTTAGAGTATCCTAAAACATTACATAATGATCACAATAATTATCCACTAGCTCCAGAAAAGTTAAAGGTAAACGAGGATGATATTTCTGATTATCAGAAAGGGTTGATGAAAAAGTACGAGATGCGTGATACAGGTCCTAAAAAGCTTGTACCAAATCTACGAGATGAAAAGGAATATGTTGTGCACTATGAAACGTTTAAAAACTTATCTCGAGTTGGGGATTAAAATTAACCAAAGTTCATAGAGTTTTACGATTTGACGAAGAGAGCCATGGGCTTTCGAGCTACACTCTATATAAACACTCTATACGTCAACGCGCTAAAAAAGATTTTTGAAAAGGAACTTTTTTAAGCTCATGAACAAACGCTGTGTTCGGGAAGACCATGGAGAACAACACGTAATAGAACTGAATTAAAAAATTGTAAGCGCGAAATGACAAAGATAGAAAGATCCAAAAGATGACTCTGCTTTGCCCTTCCTATGATGGATTGACTAAAATTAACAACAGCACAGTCTTTCTTCATTTCAAACCAACGAGTGTTAAATTAGACAAACCTATCTACTGCGGCATGACGATCTTGGATCTGTCAAAGAGACTTATGTATAATTGGTATTATAAGCATCTAAAAGAGAAATATAAAGATCGATGTAATTTATTGTATATTGATACAGATTCCTTGATAGTGGAGATTCAGACAGAATGAGACTTTTATGAAGAAATGTTAGAAAACGAAGATGATATGATTTTTTCTAATTATGTTAAATTATCCAGAGAATAAAGACAAGAACAAAAAAACAAGAAGGTGATTGGTAAGGTTTAAAGATGAATGTGGAGGAAAACCCATGAAAGAATTTCGTTGGAATTGAGGCCTAAGGTGTCACGCTACGTTTGATGATGATGATAGTGTTTTCCAAACAAGCGAAAGCGGTGTGAGACGATGCGTTTTGAAAAATGAGATAGGCTTTCACGATTACAAGGAAGCTCTCTTTCACGATGTTAAGATGTCGCATAAAATGCACAGTCTCAGGTCGTTCAAACAGAGAATCTATGGGATACTAAAGTTTATATTCGAGAGGATCGCGTTCACACATATGCATTGAGATAAACAATTTTATATCCGCACGGATATAAAATTAATCCACAACCATCAACTCTTCTCGAGACGAAACTTCTCTGAGGAGCAGGTTCTTTCAGGTAATAAATGTCTATACCTTGCATTTTGAACTGTCGATCGATTTCGTGTTGTCTACACTCCCAAATGGGATCAGTCGCTCTGTGCTTTCCACCTTCCAACTCACCTGGAAGATAGAGGTATCTGACTTTGTTAAATGGACCTATTGGAATATGGAACTTTGGTTGAAAGGTTTTATCGTTTCAGGACAGAGTTGGTTTCTTCACATTGATCGTTTTTACAACTTCCTGTAACAGTTTTACCCATTCTCTGTTTCTGTCTTTAAATTTCGTCTCTTGATCATATTGATAGCTAAACAACTGTTCTTCCAACGTTCTATTAAATCGTTCGACGATGGCTTGGTCACGATGAACGTCAAACTCTTCACTCTTCTTATTCTCGTGCCATGTTTAGTCATTGATTTGGAGACGGCACCTCATGAATTCGACGACCTGGATCGACTTGTAATAATTTCGGAAATGTCAAAACGTCTTTGAAAATCTTTATCGAAAGCGTCGGGTCGGCCACTTCTTTACTGGTCTTTAGTCCTCAAAGGTTCAGCTTCTTTGTACCGAGTGCCAACGTTCGACCAACGTCAATGCTATTTGTAACGTTTCTCCCACTCACTTTATCGTGTGGTAAAAATAATAGATCCTGCCTGATGAATGTCATTTTCTTCCAACGTGTTCGAATTGGGGTCTTCTAATGATTTTTCTTTGGGGCGGGTAGATTAAATTTTGCCACACATCTTGTTTTTTTCAGGAAAATCTAAAAACGCTATCCTTTTCGCTGACTTTAGCCGGCTTTGGGGCCAATTTACCGATGGCTGTCTTTCCCTTCCAATAGTGTTTGGTAATAGATCTCTTCCATTTTACTTTATGCGATGTATTTTTTAACGCCGTAGAACACTAATCCCATTCCGATCAACACGAAGAGGATTTCTTTATCTTTTTGCTCTTCCGAGGGTTGATAAAAATCACTCAATTTTGGTTCAGGAGATATCTTTTCTTCTCCCATCATCTGTGAGTATAGAGACATGGCAGCTATCCACTTCTTTATAGGTGTATAATGCGCGTGTCCTTCTTTTTTCAGTCTCTCGGTTTAAAAACATATAAAACGCTTCGTGCGTTCGTGATTCCATCGACTCTCTGGCCTTCAGGTTAAGTTTTTGTCCATCGCGCTCGTCGTGTCTTTATTGCTCCTCATGGTCCGAAAATAAAAATTGCGATCCAGAAAATGCCAGAGCGTTGACTAATGCCACCGTCCAACCATCATTGCAATAGTAGCCCATTTTTTTAATAGGGATGTTTTATTTTATTTCATGATATCAGCGGGGATGATTCCCTTTTTAACCAACACATGTCCTTTGGTGTAATTAGCGAGAGCAAATTCGACGAGGATCATCCCAAAGTCCCTTTGGCGTCAAAATCCATCTTGGGTGTTGACATCTTTAAAAATTATTCTTGGAAAGTTGTGCGTAAACCTATAGCAATTCCTGTGATTAACAGCTGCGTGATACGCGATGTTGACCAAATCTTTTCACTCAATCCTTTTTTCAAACGAAAAGAAAAATTATTTTATAACATTTCATGGGGATTGGGCTTTGATTCTTTAGGTGGTGGTTTTGGTGGTGAAATAACTTTGGGTTCTGGTTTTTTTATGTATATCAGCAATCCAACAACTGCGAGTTCACCTTCTAGCCATTTCCAGCTATCGTTGCTAATATAATTGCTATCGTTGCTAATAGCATTGCTATCCTGGCTAATAGCATTGCTATTCTGGCTAATAGCATTGCTATTCTGGCTATTAGCATTGCTATGTATATCAGCAATCCAACAACTGCGAGTTCACCTTCTAGCCATTTCCAGCTATCGTTGCTAATATCATTGCTATCGTTGCTAATAGCATTGCTATCCTGGCTAATAGCATTGCTATTCTGGCTAATAGCATTGCTATTCTGGCTATTAGCATTGCTATTAGCATTGCTATCCTGGCTAATAGCATTGCTATTCTGGATATTAGCATTGCTATTCCATCGACGTTGAGCACCCTTCTTCCCCGCTTCCTGGACTATTCGGTTGCTTTTTCTTCTCCCATAATGAGTTCCTCTGGATTCATCGTGTTTTCTGTAACGTACGTCAGATTTTTTTAAATCCTGCAATGTGACGACTAGAAATGGTGGCTATACTGAGTGGTGCTAAGTAGGCTCCGTATTTGTAATATAGATTACAACACATTTCGCAGATGTAATTATCCAAGAATGGGTCTTCGTTTAATTCCTCAATCAGTTTGGGTTCGTCTTTGAGATCGAAAAACTGTTTTAAGGACCCTGGGAATACAAGATAGATGAGGGAATTACCTATCGATTTGGTCATACGCCATTGCCAAGTCGTGCCGTTTAACAGACGATTCAGATTTTCCAACTCCGTTGTCGTTCATCTTTTCCAAATCAGAAGAAGTGATGTCTTTTCCTAGAAACTGACGCGCGCGTCCGGGGAACCGAATAACGTCGATGGCTCTGACAATCTATCTTTGTCTGATATATCTGTGATGGGCACATTATTCTCTAATATATAGTCTACAATTCATGTTTTTAAATAAAGATACATTTTTTTATAAAGAATTGCAAAAGTTTTCTCAACCATCTTTCTGTTTTCGGTGATAACATTCTAAGCGTAAGATATAATAGTATCACGAATAATACGAGTGAAATCGATAAACGATTAAATGATAACAACGCAAACACCATTAATTCGTAAAAACGTTTCATCTTTTATTTTTAAAAATTCAACGGTTACCGAGAAGTGGATTTTGTTTACGAGGTCTTAAGTTGCTTGCACAAGCCCCTCCATCTCTTGGTTCGACTCTTTTTTTAAAGTTTCTTTGTGTTTAGAATAGAGTTTGTCCTTCATCTCGCGATATTAAGTCAACTCGTGAGACACCAGTAGCAAATTCTTCATCCGAGATCTTTCCATCCTCGAGCGCGCGACTCACCATATCTGAGATCGAGTTGAGTTTACTCTCCGCGAGTTTGACGATTTTCAAATGTTTCTCCGATTTTTTCATCAGTAAACGTCTTATTCCTTTCTTGGTCAATCCCACCGAACCTACGATCAAGGCTATAATTTGGAGAGATAATCCCGCAATGGGAACGAGAAATCCGACTCCTCCGATAACGACGCCTCCCGTAATTTAAGGTTCCATCAACACCTTCAAGCAGTGTTCATGGATTCGATTATACTTTTTTCTAATGCTTTTACGTGTTTGTATCTCTCGACGAAACGTCTGTTCGATCTCACTGATTCGTTTTAAACGATATTGTTGTGGATCGCTTTCTATTGGTTCTGATGATGGATATAATTCATCTCTTTTTTTATACGCGAAATTATTTATATGTTTAATACTATAACGCCATTGATTGTCCCAGATTTTGACCCCTTATTCACACCAAAATTTAGAACATCTCCTGACTTCACCAGCCAACGAGGATTCCACGTGACTATCTCTCACCCGTTTTAGTGTTTGAAAGGTCTTGCTGTTCTACATCGTTTTACAATTAGACGTTACATCCAGTTCTCCCAAAAGTCCAAGACGAAAGATGTGACCGTCGAACAACATCGTCGTTCCCAGCGACGGTTTGATTTTTCCGTTTTTATTCACGTCGAATTGGAACGTGTTCATGATGCGACGATTTTTGGTCAACATGGTGACTTCCTCTTTGATGTTTTCCAAGAGTTTCCGCCAGCCAGTTTCTTCCTTTCTCGCAGGTCTTCGTAATAGAATCCTGATCTAGACATTTTATTATTATTAGATTTTCTTAAACTCCAAGAGAACGTGAACGGGATTGTCCGTGATTGTCGATGTGGTTGCCATCCTCATCTTTTAGGTCTATCCTCAATTCCGTGATGAGATCGCGTCTCAGTTTAAAAACATGGGGCTTTCGATGTCTTTTTCGTACAAACTCTGAAAAATTTACGTTTGGACATGATAGAGAAATGACGACGTCGTTCGACCTTCCGTCTTTGAAGGTGTCTCCTTCAGCAAGTACATCGAGGTGAACGTTGAGGAGACTGGTTGCAGGTTGATGCTATTGGTTGGGTAGATGCTCCCGATTAGAGCCACGTTCTCGCCGATGCCTAGAATCTTACCAAGTTCTGGTGGAATCGTCACCGCTACCTTACTGTCGATTCTTAATCTCATGGTATTCTTGTCCAAGATTATCTTCTCGAAGTATCTCGCGAGAATTCGTCGTATGTTAGTGAATGTGTACGACCCTGCGTGCACGACTTGGACTCTCGTCTATCGCCGCGTCTGCAATTTTTATATTTCAACCGTCTTTCTTTATGTTGTGTAGACCGTTCCAGAAACGAAGAGACTTGACGCCCACGCACCGTTCGCCGTTCGCATTATCGATGTATCGAGATAGTTTTACAGGTTTTCCTATTTCTGTAACGAGATGAAACATGTTATTTTTAGAACTATTTTATTTTTTAAATAAAAGATGAATGTTTACGAATACAGGGAGGATTTGGATTTGTTGTCTTTCGACATCTACGTCAATATACTAAAAAGTTTCACGCGTCGTTTGAGAATATTTTCGTTAAGTATAATAACCCAAACATCTTCGAAGATGGTACTCCTAAATACTATACCATGTTGAAGCGGTGGTACCAACATTCCATAGAAGGATTTCTGGCCAGAACCAGTTAAATTTTGCAGTGGTGTGTGCTACAACTGGATGTGGTGTGGACTTTCGAATGGGTAAAGACAAACTATCGAAATCGTTCTTTTCAATTTCACGTTTACTATCAAATCAGAAGGAATCTTGAAGGAAATATCAGTCCCATTGCCTAGTGATTCTGAATTCAACCAATTACACAAACAACCCCCGTATATATTTCAGCGTAAATGAACGAATCTGTCGTGAATTTGGAGTTTCAGTTCAACACAAATTGTAAAATCAAGGGAACCATTTTTGGAAAGTATAATACAAAATGGTCCACGTCCATCATGAATCGCTCAGAGGGATTCACACTTCCAGTATTTAGCCAGATTAGACGCATCCATTCGTGTTTTTTGCTTGGGCAATTTTAGGTGCTCAAGGTCAAATTAGAGCCATCAATTGTGGACGCTGGTGCTACTTCGCTCGATGCACAAAAACAGTTTTTAGTCAACGTCGAGGATGCGATTAATAGACCTCTCGATTTACCAGCTGATATTTCACGTTACGAAAATTGTCTAAGATATGCAAATTCCAAACTCGACTTTGTCATCCATCCAGGACTTTACATGCTTCCCCAGCAATATGGAGCTAAAAGATAGATAGAAATATAGTTAATTATAATAACGAAATTTTAATTGCACCAGAAAATACAAAACCAGGAACAAACATCAAACCTTAATGCGATAACATTCACTCAATCCATCATCTCCTAAACAGATCAAAACACCACTTCCTAAACAACTACAAAAACAAGACGATCACGAAAGTCAAAAGACTGCTATTTTCGCTCTATCGTTATTTTCTTTTCTTCTCTTCGTCGAGTTTCGTTAACAACCAACCAACAACGGCCATGCCCAACACCCACAGATGTTCTCCTCCCCAACCACATTGCTGTTATTGCCGAGTGTAGACAAGATCCAAGGAAACAATGGCACCTAAAATTCCTGGTAAAGCTTCTCCAAACTTATGTGGCCAATCTCGCAAGCAATTTCCCAACTGCGTCTTATTGTTTTTTGAGCGCATTCCTGTAATCCACCCTCTTTATTTGGAGGAAGAGGAGGTGATGGTGAAGGTACAACTGTCGTCCCTGGAAGGAATAATTCAACCAAGAAATCCCACAGTCATACCAATAGCTGTCAGAATGCTGAAAATGGTAATACCACCTTGTTCTCTGAACAGATTAGCAATTCGTTCTCGCAATGGAATATTTCTCATCCAACAATCCCATTAATCGTTTCATTAATAGTAGTGAGTTGCGATTTTAGCTGTCCTTTTGAGGATGTTGATACTCTCATTCACACCATCCAACTGACCTTGCATCTTGGAGATTTCCCTCTCGATGTGTTCTCTGTCACCAGGATTATTTTCGAGGTCTTCCTTCCACTGCGATAACATGCGTTCCAGCTCCACTCTCTTAGCCTCCTGAACGCGTAATGAACCACGAATGGTTCTTAAACTCTTATCTAAACCCAACAGTTCTCTCATGGGTAATTCATGGTTTAAATCTTCTATACTTTCAGATAATCTCTCAATCCCATCATATACTCGTTTTATTTGCGTTTCGTCAAAAACATCCATTTCTATATTTTCTACAACCTCGTTAACATCACGTATTACATTCTTTGCCTTTTGTATGCCAGGAAGTTGTTCGTATAGACCCAACTGTCTAACAAATTGAGTGCCCCCCTCTGTCTTCAACGTTTGACGCCTTGAGAAAAATTCTTGGTATAGTATCTTTGTCATAATTTAATAAAATCTCCTTACCACTCCAAATTGCATATAAATTACCCTTTTCATCAGATTTAAAATCTATGTTTTTATTGGGTTCACCTCCCGTTGCCCTTTTCCATCGATCCACGAGTTCGTCGGTTCTCAAACGTTCTCTTTGATCTCCTTGAGGAACGATGGGTGGAGATGGTCCAAAATCGATAAGATCTTCGTTATTATCACCCCTCGTTGATAAACGACAAAGTCTCTTGATCATCGTTATTCATCGTATCATCGTCGTTAAGCTTCAGATCATCTAATTCGTAAGGTTCTGCCATTTTTAAAACGCTTTAATTTTTTTATTACGTAATAAAAAAGATGATGAATTACGGACACATTCTCAACCCCGATAGGAAATTGCGAACCCTTCGCGCGATGAAAGGTATTCGCCAAACAGTTACAGTTTCCCATAATCCTTCGAGCATCGAAGAAAACCAAACTTGACGGTTCGTTTTCCCAATTTAAGGCGATAATGGACGTCATCGTTCCCAGAAGTGCGCGAGATTATGCTTTGATATGGAAGTCGCTGTTGAAGGTGGTGACCTCACTAAAACAGGTGTTTATAATAATCTGGGACTTAACATCTTTAAAAAAATCGAGGTGAAGCTCTCAGGACACACCGTTCAAACCATCGACGATGCTGATAAATTCTTCGTCTATAACGATCTTTGGAAAGTAGAACGACGTAATATGGCCTATCAGGGAATACAGACTAAAGATCTAAATATGGTTAGAGCAAAACACACCAGCTATAAAATATACCTCTCGACGCTAACGAAGACTAACGAAATTGTCGCGGCGTTCAGAATCGTTTTTGCATTCCCTTGGATTTCGAAATCCTGGAGACAAGCGAACTATTTTTATCAAGCAGGAGGATTACAAGATTGGAATAACATGCTAACATTTAAACGATGCCAAAACTCGTCGTCTCGACAGACCCCAGCGATGCTGATAAAGCGATAAGTTATAAGGGCGACCAACATCGCTTTGGAATTCCCGAAAAAATACTGACGCCACTCTCGCTCGCAGCAGCAATCAGGACAAAGGTATAATGAAAAACCACGCTTATTACTTCAACCAAATATTTACGATATCGCAAAACAACGATGAGTAAATCAGATAGCATCCTCAATTATCAAATTAACACCCCCGCGCGATCTCTCTCGGGCATTCTGTTTCTCTGTCAAAAAGATATTTCTAAAAACAATTCCTGAAAAATTTTATAATCCGCGAAATCACCAAGTGGAAACGACCATCGAGGGACAACCAAACCAACTCTTCTCGGCTGGAATGAGACCATATCACCAATTCGAAGAAGAAATTAAAAAGTTTTTCATCAGCTTCCCTGAATCGCGAAAACGCTACAGAATTAATAGCCAAAGAACTCATGTTAAGCGAAATAACTCTAGGAAAAAACTTCCAAAAACCCATACGCTCTCTGGTTAGATTTACGAACTACACCCCGAAAAATCATCTCCCACGATCAGGTCGTAAGCTTCAAAACATTAGTGACAGGTGTTTCCGTCAGAATCGAGAGAAACTCCAGGAAAACTGATACTGATCCCCTTGGATGTTTACATTTTTTGTAGTAAAAAGATGGGCAAGATTAACATGTCAAACGTCGTTTCGCGAGCGTTATATCTTAAAAAATTAAAGTCATATAAAAAATGTACATTCGACAACCATCATTTTTTTTTCCGCTATGATTGTGGGCGCCACAGGTTGTAGGAAGACTGAGTTTGTCCTTGATCTATTAGAAGACGAATACAAAGATTTCTTCGAACACATTGTGATCCTGTGTCCTTCGATCGATTTCAACAAAGCTTACAGATCTAGAAAATGGATTGGGAACGATGTCAAACACCCTAAAGACAAACGTGTCGTCATCGTCAACCCAGTGTCAAAAACAGGCGAAGAAAGATTGCAGGATCTGTTAAGACTCTTTTATGACAAATACAAGGGGACGTCCACGTTGTACATCATAGATGACTGTTCAGCCACAAAACAGATAAAAAAGAAAGCAGATGCTTTGTCCATGTTAGCGTTTTCGGGAAGACATGCCAACCAATCTGTGTGGATATTGACGCAGAGATATAATAGCGCGTCCAAAGATTTTCGTACACAAATCAAATGGGTTGCACTATTCTTCACTAAGGACAAGTTTAGTTACAATGAATGTTTAGATGAGAATGATGTCGTTCCAGACGAGGAGAAAAGATATCTCAAACATGAATTATCGCAGCACAAACACTACAAACTAATCTTACGAACAGAACAACCTACTGAGTATAAGTTTATACAATAATTTATACTTTTGTAAATATAAATTAATACATCGGTTTCTTTTACTGTTTTTCTAATAATGATATCATTTCTAGTAATCTTAATAAAGTTTCATGCTCGCCAGACTTAAATAAATTACCCTGCATCTCCTGTTCCTTTTCCAATTTATCGATACAAGACCTAATTAATTTATTCTGCATCCTCAAAAAACCCTTGGGAAGTTCGTAGCGCAATATTTTGCGTAACTTCGATCTGACGAAATCTCTCGCCGCTTCTTCACTTTTAGCCCAACTTTCTTTATAATCTAGATCCTCAATCTCTTCCTCAATGAAAACAAAATCCGCGAAAAGCTCAATCTCTTCAACCCTCGCATTCTCCATATCAGATTTGAATGCTAAAATACTCCAAGCATGATAAAACAGCGCGTTGTCTTCGAATGGTTCAACAATGCAACTTTTCCTTCCCATCGAATCAGGACTTTTTAATGCTTTTAAAAAAAGAGATCTTTCACATATTTGGGGATTAATATAATAATTTTTATTGATGGTACTCTGTAAAATTTTAATTTTTTTCACTTCAAATTCTATATCCTCATCATAGATTTTACTACGTTCATTGTTAATAAATTCTTCAATCTGTTTAATAACTTGCACAAATTTCTTCATGCTTCTTTGCATGAATTCTCACCATAACACCACAAATCCAACAACAATCACGCGGCAATTAATAGACCCAGTTTTCTATAAGAACGGAGTCAATAATCTAAAAGGTTCGCCATCGTAAAATATATCGTAAAACACCGATTCAGTTTTTTCAAGGGTTAACTTCTTTTGGTCGAATTGATCAACATCAACTGTACATCCGCTACACGCCATTTTTACTTACTCATCTAAAATATAATAAAAAATTTCAATTTTTATATTATACTATTAAGACGTCACAATTCCAAGAAATCAGACACGTTTCCTGGAAAAAGATGCTCTGAAGTGTGATACTTATACTACAAGTTTATACAATAATTTTTGTAAATATAAATGACACTCGATATAATACATATCGAAAAATATGATATCGAAGAAGAAGATGATTTTATCGTTTTCGAACACGACGACGAGTCGATGCCAGATCATCATGTATCGTTTGGAACAATAACAAAAATATATTTTCATTCGGAAGACGATAAGATTAAATAACAGATTTTTTAGGACGCTCTTACACCGTAACATTTAATTTATATTTTTATAAATATAAATTAGTATTTTGCTGGGATCTTCCAACACGTCAGGGGAGGTCCTCTATAACTTTAAATTAATAATAATGTCTTCTTTTTGTTTCCTGTTTATCGCAAGAACGACATGTCGTGTGAGGAGTAGAATCAAACACCACAGACCGCACGATTCACAAAATGTCAAGGGACGAAAACTCGCGTTTTTTTCATATAGTGATGCGTGAATAGAACAAAAGATAGAATTCTTAACGATCATTGTAAGGACATGGACCATCGCGAATCTTTTTCACGATTGAATGGGCACCTGACATACCGTTTATCTCCTTAGTTCCATCGCATGCTACTAAACATTTGTTGAAGAGTCATTTTTTTATATGTGAATTTTTATTTATTATATTTTCATTTACTTATTTATCATTCGTCATCTGAAATTAGGTTCGTATTCGATTTCATCTACCATCTGGGGTAACTTACTTAGCGTAACTAATTTCCTAACAGCAACAACATCCACAGACAGTTTAATGGATTCGTTTGAAGATCCGATGAAAAAAGAACTAAATGTCAAAACGGTAATAACCTTAAAAGTTTTATCTTTATAATCCAGTGCGTTTAAATCAACCTTTCCTCCCTTCGTTTTGGGGGTTTGTTTTCATGAAGGTCGTTTCTATGTTGTGTCTTGATCCATTGGGAGTTTTTGCATAGATAACATTTATGCTTTCTCCCACCTTTTTATGAGCGTAAGATCGTTCATTGATGATAGGCGTCTTTTCTCGCCATTTCTCTTTAAAAAAAAACCTGTGCTTATGAACTTCTTTTTCTAATCAAATCTCTCTTCAATGTCTATGATGACCTGCTCAAACTGTTCTTTTTAGCTCATCTTTATTCTACTTATCATCATAATCAAAAGCTAGTGAATATTGTAATAGTATAGGTGTAACATATCAAAAAAACTCACTCCATACGATAATAAAGTAGGTGTTTGTATTCTAAGTGGTTGAACAAGCCCATCCGAATAATTATATCGTATATCAAGAAAAAAATTCCCATGTTTACCTTTCTTAGGTTTCTGAATCGTCAGCTTATTTATATCAAACTCATTAACATTAATTTTACATACTTTACCACTCGTAGACATTTTTAATTAGTCATATTATTTCTTATGTCATTTTCAATTTTATTATTATTATTATTATGTCAATACAATACTCATATCTGTTAAAATTCGTCATGGTGTATTGCACCTCAGGTAAAATAGGGAATTCCCCAGTATGGATTTACCCATAAGATGAGAGAGATAAATTTAGGTACGTTTGGGGTCATTGAGTGCAAGTGGCCCAGAAGCGGCATATTACAACACACAGTCGGTATAATGACTTGATTACATTTTCATAAAATGAATTTAGTTACAGTTATTGAGTCGTGTGTTCCAGTTCAGATGAGGGTATATTCCTCACCTATGATAACACTTTCTCTTTGAGAAATACACATATTAAATTGGATCTCAACTGATGAAGTCTAATTGACAAAAACGATATCGTCTTGAGCATTGTAATTTTGGTATTATGTTTATATTGTTTATTTCATCTGAATTGTATATAGTTTTGAGCGGTTGTGATTGATCAACAGGGATGATAATGCACCTGCACTAAGTTTCCAGATGTCCCTGTTTTTTTCCCAATAATCCAAAGATTTGTATAATGTTTCCTGGAAATCCTGAAGATTAAATCATTGGTGTCAGCAATTTTTGTATTCATTACATATATCATTTACTGAACTATGGACGATTGAAAATTATTTGATCTATTTGAACTCTCTCTCTCTCTCTCTCTCTCTCTCTCTCATATATATATATATATGATATATACTATATAATATATATATAAATATATATATATATATATATATATATATAATATATATATATATAATATATATATATATATAACATGGTTTTCATATATTATTCTTTGCATTGAAAAGGATTATTTCAGATAACAGGTACTGAGGTATTTTATATCATTTATTTAATATTTCAGTTGAAGTCCGATTATGGGATTTCTATATTTCTACCATGCTCCAAATTGCGTCACATTCAGTACAGGGTTTAAATGAGATTTCCCCGCAGCGTGATGGCTGGATATAAATATATTTTGCTTGTTAAAGACAATTGAAATCATGACAAATTAATATTCTTTTACTGTGGTCATTTATTGACCGTACAAACTCCAAACGTCCAGTACCTTTTGGGCATCTAGGTTCCATAGCAGATAACCTTAAAACATAGTCAGTCGCTTGATCGATATGTTTAGCCTGTTGAGTGTCACACATTACAAATACGATAGTGCTAGCATTAAAGTCATGAAATGAACACTGTAAATGAAAAGAGAAACGATCGTCTTGAGCATTATAACTTTGGTAATATGTTTAAAATATTCAGATACAATTTCGATGAATGGACAAAAATTTGCTTTGGTCCGCCAGTCAGACTTCGAAAACATAAACCAATAATGTGATAACAAATGGTACGCAGTAAAGGTTATTGAATGTGGAACGGTAACTGAAAAAAATTCTCTCCGTGATAGTCGATCCAGAAAACTTTGTATCCCTGTGGCTGTCGTCTGAATTTTGTAAAAATGGCAAACGGAAGTTTTAGTATTAGTAGTTTGCACTTTTACAATGTTTCCTGAATTCGTTTTCAGTTACATATAAATTTTACCAAGTTTGTTTGAAAGAAAATGAATATATTTGCTTATATTACGAGTTTATATTAATTTTCGGTGGATGAACAAATTGACATTGATGTGGCTACTAAAATAGGTGAAACTGGTTTACACGTAAGTCACGGGATTTCAAGCTTTTCATGTACAAAACGTGAGTTAATCTGGCATCAGAGGAGGTCACTGTTGGGTTACTGAGACTTGTTGTTTTCCAATCTTGACTGATATCTAGCAATCCGGAATCAACATGGAGCTAAATTTTAATACTTATATACTACGTAAATCAATCGATAATAAAATCATAAGAAAAGCAAAACAATGATCAAATCAAAGACAAACATTATATTCTCTTGCAAAAATAATTCTAATACCTATGTTTAAATACATTTTCTTTCCACTGGTTCTCAAAAAAAGTACGAAATATCTCAAATTTCACAAAGAACTATCCTGTTTACCTAGGTGTCTGTAACCTTTGATTCCATGACCTTGAATTTTTGTTTCAATGATCCTTATATAATTTTCTAACTATATATATATATATATATATATATATATATATATATATATATATATATATATATATATATATATATGAAATAAGTCAACCAGTTATAAAGCCGTTTGTATACAACTGTACCTTACAGTCATGCATACAAGATTTGATAGTCATCTGATCATTGCTTCACGAGAAAACTATTTTTAAAGATGTTATGAGTTTTGTTGCTTTTGGGTCCTAGCTCCTTTTCATTTGCAAACTGAATACAACTTCAAATGGGGGTGCTACATGTCAAGTATGTTTAAGACTGGCCAACTGGTTCTTGAGAAGAAGTAAAACAATGTCTCAAATTTGACAAATATCTTATATTTTCTGTTTACTTAGGTGCCTATTGTAATGTTCTTATCTGAAATTTCAGTTTGTCATCCTGACCTATTCTAATGTAATCACTGCAATGTTCATACACAGTTTAATGCTTATTTGATAATGTTTAATGTTGACAGCTGTGTGGCTACCAAAGTTATGTTAAATGCATATAGTTTTGATTAGTTAGAAATAAAGCGTGTAAAAGGACAGATCTGTGTATACTTAGAGTATGTTCTATCAAGACTAATAGAGACATTACACGTATAACCTGGACCTTTGACCCCTTGGACCTTGACATTTTGTCAACATGATCCTCAAATAATTCCTAACAACTTTCTCATATATCTTTGTATACAAAACGTTGATCAGTTTTGAGTTCTTGAACAATTTGTAATACAGTTGTATCTAACGTTACTGAGGTGCCTCTTAGTCGTTCGTTTACAAACAGATTTAATTTTAGTTGGAAAAAGCTGTAGATATTGACATTGACGAAGCAATCGTGCATACAAAATTTTATAGTCATCTGATCATTGGTTCATAAGAAGATGTACCAATTTTTGGTTCTTTTGTGGTAACTTCCTGTCCTATCCCTTTTTATGTGGCTTAACATGGGGATGCTAAATGCCAAGTTTGGTAAAGACTGGCTCACTGGTTCTTGAGAGGAACTCGAAACCTTGTAAATGTTAACGAAGTACGATGGACGACGACATACAAAAGACGATCGGAATAGGTCACCATGAGCCTTTGGCTCAGGCAACCTAAAATGGTTAACAAAAGGAAAGGAGATTATATGTATGTGACACTTATTTGAACTATTTGAAAACCCATTATCAGCTACACAACGTGTGAGAAATCACTGCTGGTGTGATCTTTCCACATTTGTTACAAAAGTTTAAGAGACCTTCGACAAGTACTGCTTAGTATTTGAACAACTCAACATTTACTTCCTCCGGTATGAAGGGCTTGTATTTTCTTTTTATTGGTTTGTTATGTGGTGGATGTTGTGCATTTGAAAGTCATGTCACTGAAAATATGATGGAGAAAATATTCCAGGAAATTGATTCCCTGAAACGTGAAAATGTCGAAATGAGGGAGACAATGAAATTGTTGAAAAAAGAAAATGTTGAACTGATAAGTCGTGTGTCGGAATTAGAAAGTGCCAATAACAAACTGAAAAATAAGGAAAAGGAAAAAGATGTGGATACAGGAAACATGAATATATGGTGAGATTATTATTATCATTAGTAGTAGTGGTAGTAGAAGTAGCAGTAGTAGTAGGAGTAGGAGTAGTAGTAGTAGTAGTAGTAGTAGTAGTAGTAGTAGTGTGTGTGTGTGTGAGAGAGAGAGAGAGAGAGAGAGAGAGAGAGAGAGTGAGAGAGAGAGAGAGATTTACTAAATCACCGATTCCAATTTTGACCTACGGCGCCGACTGTATCTTATGCACGGCACTCTCAATTACTCGGTTAGTTCTACATTCACGAAAATAAATGTTTAGATAGTAGTGTGTGTGTGTGTTTGAGAGAGAGAGAGAGAGAGAGAGAGAGAGAGAGAGAGAGAGAGAGAGAGAGAGAGAGAGAGAGAGAGAGAGAGAGCAAAGTCACATCCATATTTAAGTTAAGTATATCTGTGTATTTTATACTCTTATACTATATTTAATTCAAGTTTATTTTTTCCAACAAAAATATGAATATTGACAATAATAATGTCCAATCCTCAGATAAAATTTATATATACTTAAGGGTTATTATTAACTTTTCATATCACAATGAAAAATAATCAATGTTGAGTACATTATGCAAGCGAATTTTGTAATTTGCGTTTTAGTCATTTTACCAATTTACAATAAATCATTCGTTTTCATGTAATATATACATACATATAGGGTAAAAGATATAGAATTCGGCGAGTCAAAGAAGTGGAATGACGAAAGCAAGACCTTTGACAAAAGTGAGAAAAATACTTTTTACTCTAATTTTGTTGAGACATCTATGTAAATAAGTGTCATTTCATTGTTATCATACAATACAACAGACATAAATCAATTTTGTATTTTCATAAATTATGGGTTTTCTCGGGAATCCGGTGATGGGACCGATTCATACTGCGGATATCGTAAAATTAGGATCATTAGTTAATTTTACAACTCAAACTGCCGCCAGATTGGAATTGTTATTAGCAACACCACAAAGAAACTAAGTTATCTCTACAAAATGACTTGCTATTTATAATAATCGTTTCATCTTGACAAGTATTTACGAATCATCAGAATCGATCTCATTTGTGGAATTGTATTTTTGTATTAGGCTATTATAATTTATGCAATCATTATTCTATTCAGGGATAGCGGGTTACAGCGATGGACATTTTTCTTTCTTTATAATTTGCAGGTTCTCCATCAACTATTGATTCCTTGGGACGACTTAACAGTAACTTTAAAAGCAAAAAGACACGAAGACTTATAGGTAATGTTATAAATTGTTTTAATAAGCAGTGGGTGTGGTTTTGAATTTTCTAATATCTACTTTCTTATTTTGTCATATTGGATACTGCTGACAATGTGATCGACGTTGTCAGTAAGTCGTAGAAAGTTCGTTAGGCGGGTTTGATCCCCAGGAACATATATACTTAGAATAAACATGTTTTGTATCATTCGCCTAACGCTCGACATAAGAAATGGAACACGTCTTTCGAGCGTGATTTACAACAGAGGATACGCGTCAAGTCAGGCGTGTCACATTTAATATGAACTGACATAGTTCATAAAACCGTCCAAAATATGTTGTATTGTACCTTTGGCGGGTTATGTTTCTATACGACAGATTGCGGGAAAAAAAAGGTTTACAACAATAAAAAGAATTCAAATAGATCAAATAATTTTCTATCGTCCATTGTTCATTAAATGATTTATGTAATGAATACAAAAATTGCTAACACCAATGGTTTAATATTCAGGATTTCCGGGAAACATTATACAAATCTTTGGATTATTGGGAAAAAATCAGGGACATCTGGAAACTTAGTGC
>BROG01001786.1:0-28242 GCA_030159075.1 Atrina japonica | reverse complement strand
TTGTGATAACTTGTGTCTCATCCTGTTGTTTGAAACAATAAAATATGTTTTAATCAAATACCCCGACCTGCCGTTGCCATATGTCGTCGTATATGGGTTCCAGATAGGTAATTCAAATTGAATTTCCCTTTTTCTTGGCATGTCAACATTAAACATACTGATCTAAAGTCTTAATATTTATTTGTCAGCATGAAGATGATGCTATAATCAAATGATCAAAATATACAAATTAAAAAAAAAATAATAAAAAATAAAAATTCTGGTTATGCCAAAAAAAAAAAATAAAATAGATTTTGTCATTTTTTCGAATTTCTGGAAAATTGCAATTTAGACCAAATTTAATGATAGAATGTACAAAAATGCATCAACAGATGTTCTTCATATAATGCATAAATAAACCTTACATCATAAAGTTTAAAATTAAAAAAATAAATACGCTGCCATGACAATGCAAAATGAAAATATCTCGTTTTTTGGAAATTTTTGGAAAATGGCAATTTACACTAACTTTAAAGACAGACAGTTTGTGAAAAATGCACTTACAGATGTTTTTCATATAATGCATAAATAAACCTTACATCATAGATTTTAAAATGAAAAACAATTGGAATTGTGTTATTTTTCTTTTAGAAGTAAATGCGTTGCCATGACAAAATGAAAATATCTCATTTTTGGGGAATTTCTGGCAATTTACACAAACTTTAAAGACAGACTGTGAAAAAATGCACAGACAGAAGTTCTTCATATAATGCATAAATAATCCTGACATGTTTTAAAGTTTTAAAAATTAAAAAAAATTGGAATTGTTGATTACTTATACCGGTAGATTACAAAAAAAATTCATTGCCATGACAATATGAAATGAAAAAATATCGAAAATGTCATATATGTGAGTTTTGTTTATCATGCCCAGTTTTTGTTCCAAATAACTATCAGCTCAATTGGATTTAAATAACAATTACACAATATTGAATGAGATAAATATCAAATCAAGATTTTAGTAACCATAGTTACCATTCATTTTACCATTTGAAAAAAGGGGTACTTTTGCAAAGAATCTACCGGTATAAATAATCAACGAAGAATCAAACTGGTAAATTCCACCAGTTTTGTAATTCTATTTGTTTCCACAAAATAAATTATGTAACTGGTTACCTTGACAACCAATAGTTTAAACTAAAATATTTTGATACCGGCATATGGTTGAACAGTTGCTGGATAAAATGACGAAAATATTCTGTATCAAAGATATATCCAGGCCTGTCAATATAAAAAGACATAGCATAGCTTACTTTACTAAAGCTTTCCAATGGTATACCCCATTCTTGTAATGAGGTAGATACATGGATTTCTATACACTACCTTGAAAATGCATATTGAATTGGGACAAAGTCTGAGGTTAATATACATTGATCATATTTTTAAAAGCATACAATGATGGAAATTTCTGGCTTGAATTGTTTGATCATTTCATAATTTTATTTCATTATTATTTTATGATAATTTAATTCATGTTGTATCCGGCGGTTTGATTGGGTACTAACAACTTCTCATTTGTAAACATTATATAATGCTTCCCATGGGGATAGTTTCTGCAAAGTTTGGTTAAAATTGAATGACCGATTCTTCAGAAGTAAAGACAATGTCCAAATTTGAAGTCTAAAGTATCTGCTGACTCATTTGTTCTTTTTTAGCCAAAGCATGCATGTTTGTTCCTAGCTCCTTTCATCTCCAAAATTTATGCGGCTTCAAATATAGATAATGCCCGATTAAGTTTGGTTCAAACTGGCACAATGGTTCTTGATTTTCTATTTACATAGGACCTGTGACCTTGACCATTGACCCAATGACATTGGAATTTTGTCACAATGGTCTATTGAAAGTTCTCATACACCTTAACTCATAATAACTTTCTCGTATATCTCTGTATACAAAAAGTCAACCGATTTTTTTTTTAAGTTATTGGGTCATTTGTATGAAACTAAACCCAAAGTTATGAAAGCAACACCCAGCGGCTCATTTATGAACAGATTTGATTTTTATTCCCAAACTTTGTAGATGTTGACTCAACATACACGGCGTCCAACAACAGTCAAAAGACGATAACAATAGGTCACCCTGAGTCCTTGGCTCAAAACTTATTTTTTGGTGTATTACCAATGTTTTAGATATACAACACCCTACATTTTGAGCATTTACAGCTATATCAAGTACATATGGCCTTTGCACCAATCACCTTGAAAGTTTGTCAAAATATTTTTTTCCAATGCATATATCACTGTTATGATCTACCAATGAATTTGTAAGACTGAAATATCCCTAAATATCTTTTTTTCATAAAGTCTAACAATGTCAATCAAACGCCTTTATCTCGTTACCATGTCAACTAACGCTTCTGTCACACCAACTATTGAATTTGTAATGTCAAAATACCCCTGTAAACCAATTTCAGCAAAATCAGGTAATATCAAATTTTGACCAATCAGTGACCGTTATTTTGTTACCATGGCAACTGACATTTTTCATACATCTATCATTGGATTCGCAGTACAAAAACACCCCATAATACGACTTTTTCATCCAAATCTGACAAATTTAAAATTTGACCAATCATAAGCTTTTATTTTGTTACCATGATAACCAACGCCACTGTAAATTTACCATTGATTTCATCATTCAAAAATACCCCTATTTGCTATTTGTTAACTTCAGAATACCTCTATATACAAATTTTCAGCCAAATCTGATAAATTCTTAAATAATCAAAACTTTAATATTTTCCTTATTTGAAAAAAAACATACTTTATTTTTGGCATATAAATTCTATCAAATGTGAATTTATCCTCTGCGAAATTGAAGGAATTCTATCGGCGCATTTTGAAGAAATATTGAATTAGATTATAAAGGATTATGTGGTAAAAACCTGTAAAGGTGAGGTGTATGGTTACCATGACAACGCAAATAAATAAACTTTTCAATAAGATTTGTTGTTCCTACATGAAAAAGCAATGATTTAGCAAAATTTCATAAAAATGCTTACAGAGAATGGCTCTTATGGTAACAAATCTGCGGAGCGAAAAGACGACAAAACGCCAGGCGAAATGACTACAAAACTAAGTTGCTAATTTGTGGGTTATTTTGCCGTCTTTTTGCGTCAATTTTGCCGTCTTTTCGCCCCGAAAAGACGACAAAATGTAAATTTGTCGTCTTTTCGTTTTGTCGCCTTTTCGCCCCCAAATGACGAAAAAGGCACAAATCAGCCACCATAATTGTCAATTATCAACATTTTCATTTCCATCAAACAACTTGATAATCTTTCCTCATATTTCATTGAAATTTGTCATGATGTTGCTTTAATTTCTTTGAATTTCTTTGTTAAATTAATTGCTTAGTTCTGTATAAACCTTTAAAATAAAACTACAGTGGAACCTGTCTTGAAAGACCACCTGTTTTTAAGACCACATTCTGAAAACCATTTGGTTAAATAGTCTTTTACATCTTTTGAGATACCACATTTTCATGTTAGATAGGGTGGTCTCTCTGTAACCCACTAAGAATCAATAAACAGCTCGTGATCGTATAGATTTTATTGAACACCAAGTGTGACATCAGTAACACATACAGGCGACAGTAGCTTTTGTCAAAATGGCGGTCTCTCTATGCTGGTCTCTCTTACCTTCTAAAACCTTGGTGCTTATATACGAAGGTCAGTTCCGAACAACATAGAACACCAGAATTCTAGAAGTTTCTCTCGCATTCTGATCAACAAAGAAACTGAGAAAGTTTCACCTTCCGTGACCTTTTTACACCGTCAAAATTAGTAAGCAAGGAAAATCCTCCTTGAATAATATTCTTCCCGACTCATCCTGGAATAATGTTTGTTATAATAACTCTTTTTGTTTTAAAATTCACTCACATAACACTGTGATATTTTCATTTTGATTGTTATAAATTCCTTCCGAGTCGATTAAATGTTCACAGCCGATTTTACTTTTCCTTTAATTACTTGAATATTTGAAGCTATATCCGACAGAGTTTATGATCGGGTTTCTTGCTCGAAACCAATCGTGGTCACCGATTTCAACATCTGTTAACGATCTTTTGTCAGGTAGCTCATCTACATTTTGTTCCTTTGGCGTCACATCGCCCGTCTTCTGTACTTTTTTTTTTCTAGAATTCTATCAAATATCGCCATTTCTATTTCAATTAGCTCATCATTTTCATTTTTTTTTTCAGCTACTGGTCTAATGTTATATTTTTCTTCCGTGTACATACATGTATTATTTAATAACTGGTCTTTGTATGCATCTGATTTCTTTTGTTTAACAATTATGTCAATAAGTTCACTTGTTACTTCTCTCGTGCCTGGTGTTTGTTGACGTATGCGATTATGTAGAAAACTCAAAATGTCTTTGATTTGATTGTCTCTTGATATACAGCTTGTTTGTGGTTGACTGCTTGGTATACTGTGCAATTGGCTTTGTGGAAGACTCAACTCTTCGTTTCCCCTATCATTTGACCACTTATCTTAAGTTATTTTTCTTTTTAACAAAATATCTAAAACACCTATACCTATACTTAATCTTAATTTTGTTTACTAAACATAAATAGTGTAACTGTCAAAATCATTGTTGTTGAAAAATATAAGTAGTTATAGGCAGCTCCCTGGCGTGCAGATTCAAATTTGCCGCTAGGGGGCGCCACCAGTGGCGCTGTTTGATGACGTCATCAGAATGCTGGCTTCTGATTGGTCAATTTGAATCTGCACGCCAGGTAGCCGCCTTTGACGTCATAACCGGAAGTGCGTCATACCGGAAGTGAGATCATACCGGAAGTGCGTCATACCGGAAATGAGGTCCTGTTGTCATGACAATAAGGAAAAAGAGCCAATCGTTGAGCTCGGAGGCGTGTCTATGACCGGAAGTGGAAGGTTGTGGGGCGGCCATCTTGGCTAACGAGCCAATGAGAGCCTTCGTTACAAGAGGTTGGTGTCACGAGAGGTCACGTGAGTTCTCGAGAAGTCAACGGCTAGAGAAAGAAGTTGGGTTTTTCCAGTTTTGGGTTGAGAGTGAATCTATTTTTAGAACCGAAACTTTTGGTTTTTTCAGGTTTGCGAAACCAGTAGTTGGTGGCGCCACCGTCGGTGAGAGTGCGCATGCGCGAGAAGCGGTAGTCCGAGCTCGACTCAAGCTTGAACTAAGACTTGTACTAAGACTTGTAGTTTGACGAGTATGTACAAAGGGAGATCACTCCCTATAGAGTGTATAGGTGAAACAAAGGGAGATCACTCTGTATAGCCTGTAGGGATAGGATAAAGGGGAGATCACTGTATAGCTTGTATGAGTAGGACTAAAGGGAGATCACTCTGTATAGACTGTATAGGTGGAACAAAGGGAGATTACTCTGTATAGACTCTATAGGTGAAACATCACTCTGTATAGCCTGTATAGATGAAACAAAGGGAGATTATTCTGTATAGACTATAGGGGTGGAACAAAAGAGGCGATGACTCTATATGGACTATGCACTAAACCAGAGAGGGAGGGTGGGTAGTGAAACAAGAAGTATAGGAAGGGTAGTCATCTTGGCTATGGAATCATGGGATATCTAGTTTTTCAGGGACTGACTAATATCACGGCAGGAGAGAGAGAGAGAGAGAACCATAGAACATGAAAGTGTGTAACGTACTCAAAGTTTGCAAAAGTGATCAAGTGTGTACCGTTCTCATGTTTCAAAGTTTGTCAAAGTGATCAAGTGTTTGTGTCGTTCTCAAAGTTTGCAACGTGTGTACCGTTCTCAAAGTTTGCAACGTGTGCAACGTTCTTAGTTATGAAGTCTCAACGTGACACAAGTGACACAAGTGACAAAGTTGTGAAGATGAAGTTGTTCACTTACGTCGTTTCAACAAGTATCAAAGTTCAGACAGTGAAAACAGTATCTGTATTATTTTATATTATTTCTTGTACTACTGTATATAAAATAAAAAATTAAACACTCACCCAATTTTTCTGACGATGTTGACTCTTCGAGCTTCGGCTGCCAAATGAGCTCTCAGAGGTGTAACTGAACTTATTCTCAAGTTTTTTATGTTACTATTTTTAGAATTGACTCGTTTTGAATTTCTGTCTCATAAAATTTTATCAATCAAGTAAAAAAAAAGAAATAACTTACTTACTATAGGTTAGACTTACCACTATAGTATAACACAACACATACAAAAACTGCATAGTTTCAGTTAAGGTTTCTTTTCGTGTAAGTTAGGTGGCCCTTAAAAGGCAGACGTCGCAACTGACTGACTTGGGCTTCTTTTTCCTTGATCAGGCGTCTTATTTCTTGCTCCCGCAGCCTCAGAAGCCTCAAATCTGCCTGAGCCATAGTGTACTGCAGCTCAGGCAGTGGAGGCGCTGATGGTACAGCCCTGGGTGGAGGAGGTCTAGGGGGTGGACGGTCTAAAAACGCTGGCCGACGGGGAGTAGGCCTCTCCACTGTTACTTTTCTCTTCGGCGACGAACACCGATGAATGCCTCTGACAAAATCACTTTCAGAAGGGATATTCTGAAATCTGTCCATGATGATGATGAACTGATACCGAGTCAAACCAAATGTCTGGTTTATATAGAGACTACGAACGCGCACGCAATCAATGACGTCAGAGGTCTATTCGGAGTATGAGTTGTTTCATGACTCCTACTACTACTACTCGGAACGTTTTTGTCTTATACCTTAGATGATATACTACTCAAGTGACCATGTATATAATACATACATGACTGAAGTGACCATGTATATAATACTACATCTCTCAGTTTCATTACTAGTATTAAAATGGCTTACTATCAGTCCATATCTCCCGATTCGATACAATTAAAGCATGAATTTACCATGGTTGTGGCAGGACCTACCAAATCAGGGAAAACTGTATTTGTAAAAACAGTTGATAGAATGGAAGGATCAATAATGGATTCATTCCCCTCCCGACAAAATTGTATGGTGTTATCGTGAATGGCAACCTGCTTATGAAATCTTACAACGGGAACATCAAGTTCACTTCGTTCAAAATATACCTGAGGATGACGAAGTCTTAGTTTCTGATCCAGCTCGTCGTCACCTACTTGTCTTTGATGATATGATGGGTAGTAAAGCTCTCGATTCTATCGTAGAATGGTTTACACGTAAAGCTCATCATCGGAACACAAGTGTGATCTACATCACTCAAAACTTGTTTGATCGTGCTAAACAATACCGTACCATAAGTCTGAATGCTCATTATCTCGTCCTGTGTAAGAATCCTAGAGATAAATTTCAAGTGACCAGCTTATCACGTCAATTAGACCTACCAGGTTTAAACTATGCTTATCACGATGCTACAAATCGTCCTCATGGTTATCTCTTGATTGATCTCACATCGTCTACCCCTGATAATCTAAGATTAAGATCAGATCTGTTTCATCCTTGGTATACGGGAGGGAATAGTGTTGTATACACCTTATAAGTAGACAGTAACTTTCTCTAGGGCGTCATTTCTCGTATTCCTGTTAACGTAGAATCATGAATCCTTTACCTAAAGCCACCAGTAAACTGGTGACTACTTTAAGAAAATTACAATTGGAGAAAGATCCCGTCAGACGTCAAGAACTGTTAGAATTAGGTAGAGACGCTTTATTGAAATGGTTTGGTACGGGGGCTAAAAATCTTCTGTCTGGTACCATTCCAGTGACTAAACCTACAGCAACCTTAATGCAGTATAATGCTGATCATTTAAAAATCATTGCTGACCCAAAAGCTGATGAAGAAGCTAAGAAAACTGCTATCTTAAAACGGGGAGGGGCAGGGTTCTTAGGTGGGGTAATCATTCGATCCCTATTACAGCGAGCTAGTCGTCTCAAGAAGAACACTGCACCTAAAAAGAAAAAAAAAACCATCCTCCTAAGCAGAGAAAGCAGAGCCCTAAGAAGAAGAAGAGTCCTAAGAAGAAGAAGAGTCCTAAGAAGAAGAACCCACCATTGGTTCTAAAACTAAATCTGAAACAGATTCGTGAAGCTAATACATTGAATCAGGCTACTCCTACACGAATACCGTCTCCACCTGTAACCAACAGCCCTATAGCAGGAACTTCTGCTACTGCAACATCTATCTTTGGACAACCTATATGTCTTCCTGGTAGACCTAATATCAAAATTACACAACGGAAACAACCTTCTATTACTAAGACTAAAGCAGTCCTACAGTCACTGAATGTACCTAAGAAGTCTACTCCTACTAATACTCCCAAGCAGTCTTTGTTATTTCCCTTATTACCAAAACCTTTAACTGCAAAAGATGTATCATCTCAGCTGAACAAACGTGTTACATCTACTCCAAAGTCTACTACAAAGTCTACTCGTTTACCTTCGTTTGCTTCTACCTTTGGATCTCCCATCACCAGTCAGCCTAAGACACAGGCTACTTCATATATGAATAGCTACAAATGTCTATGGTGTCGGGCTCTTTTTACTACGAGTAAAGAATTTCAAGATCATAAACGACTTCAACATCCTATGTTGATATAGGTTTATAAAACTACCGCAGATCATGTATTGAGTCATTTGTATAGAATACTTAGTTGTAGTTACATCATGGCACCACGAAAAAGTAAGCATGGGCTTGAATCTCATGCTGCTTTGATTAAAGTCTTAGGACAAAAGCAGTATCCTATTGAGTTTAAAAACGGTATGCCCCTGATGATACGATCATGAAAATTTGTGAAGTAGTGTATAACATCTTAAAAGGAGTGATTCCTTTAACAAACCGCCAGAAACAGCACTTGGGTTCAAAGAAACGGGTCTTAAGAAAACTAGTTCATCCTCAATTGACTGTCCCTCAACGACGTCGTATTCTAACGAATCAACAGGGTGGTGTTTTACCTATCTTACCCTTATTAGCGCCATTACTAGGAGCCATAGCTTCTCCTGTCTTAAAATCTATTCTATAACCATGAGCACACGAAAAATGATCTTAGTTCCCGAGAGGACCATGGAGGAACTCAAACAATGGAGAGAAAGAAATTTACATCCTTTGCCTCATACACCTGAAGTAGCATCTTCGGTGCGTTTAGGTAATGAATTAGATGCGATTGTAGATCGTGATGATTTGATTCCTGAAGCTAAGGTAGCCAAGTTTGGTCAAGAACATCGAAACCGTACGTATCTACAACAAGCTCGTCATCCTGTAGAACAGAGACCTTGGTCTCAGAAAACAGATAAAGTCAAAGAAGTCAAAGATGATGTTAAAACTGAAATGTCTTCTGATGATCAAGATCTTATGACAGCTATTACATCCAGTGTCACTGCTCCATTAAAACAAAAGTTTCCTTGTTATTTAAACATCTCAAGAAACATTCTGATATACTAACATGGGAAAAAGACGGTCAAATATAATACAAAGGAAAGACCGTACCTGGGACCAATATGATCGATCTCGTAACTGATGCTTTACGGACACAACCTAGAAAAGGGTATCAACCCTCGGGACTTGATAGTTTTGTAAAAGGATTAGTGGAATCAAATGTCCCTCGTGATTGGATACGTAACCCTAATTAATCAACCTATCGTAAAACCAAAGGCTATGAGTACCCCTAAACCTCTGGATGATGATGATGAAGATGACACAGGGTTCTATGACGCTATGCCTACTCTTCCTTCTACTGACATAAAAGATTCTGCAAAGACACCCCTTAGTCAGAAAATTGTTAAGGATTGGCAAAGATTGACTCCTACGGCCTGGTCTACCATTAAAAAATCTCAAAAGAGTTCTCATCTTCCAGAATGGATCAAAACTCAAAATCTTCGCAAAATGCCAAATTAGCATCCATCTATTATGATCCTTCTAATCGGGGTGGATATGCAGGTGTACAACCTCTCTATCGAGAAGTGAAACGTCGAAAGTACCCCATTCTCTAAATGAGGTCAAACAATGGTTGAAAGAACAAGACACGTATACGCTTCATAAATCTATCGAGAGAAAGTTTCCTCGTAACCAAACGAGAGTGACCGATATGGATGAACAATGGCAATTAGATTTAGCGGATGTATCCAACATCAAGACACACAATGATGGGTATACGTTTCTCTTATGTGTCATTGATGTTCTATCTAAATATGCTTGAGTCATCCCCTTGAAAAATAAATCTGCCAAAGAAATGGTACGAGGGTTTCAAGCAGTATTAAAACAAGCTAAAGACGACGTCCCATTCGCATACAATCCGATAAAGGAAAAGAGTTTTTGAATCGTGAATTTTCGTCAAACGTTTCATGATATTCATTTCTTTACGACAGACAATACAGAAACAAAAGCTAGTATTGTAGAACGCTTTCAAAGGACCCTGAAAGCTCGCATGTGGAGATATTTTACTCATACTCGTTCACGTCGTTATGTTGACGTTCTACCTCAGATTGTTCAATCTTTATAATCAATCGTATCATCATCGTAGTATCGGTAGAAGTCCCATAGAAGTCAATCCTTCCAATGTGTTAGAAGTCTGGGAGAGCTTATATGGTACCCCTTCTAAAAACCGTCCATTGCCCAAGTTTCATACTGGTGATCGCGTACGTATCAGTAAAGTAAAACGTACATTTGATCAGGGATACTTACCTAACTGGACCACGGAACTGTTCACGGTCGAGAAACGAGTACCTGATCGTTATCCTTATGTGTATTACATCCAGGATGATCATCAAGAACGATTGGAAGGTACGTTTTACGAATCTGAATTACAATCCGTTGTGAAAACAGATGATGTCTATGAAGTCGAGGAGATTCTCGATCATAGAAAAAGGCGCGTAGGTAAAAATCGAGTTATAGAAAAAGTGAAGGTACATTGGAAAGGATATCCTTCTACTTTTTATTAATTGATCCCCAAATCCAACTTGATCGACCAGTAGACTCGGTAAGCCGAGTGTCTATCAGAGTCAACAATGAGCCCACCGAGCAACCACCCGATAGAGTGAGTCATACACCTAGTACTACTTGGAAATGGTGCGGAGAAAAACATACCTCGGAATGAAAATTGTATTCTTTGTTCAAGTAATTCTTGCCTTTACTATCATCATAGCTTGCGTCGTTCATTTGGCTTTGAAAGATGACAATAGTCAGTTCTGGATGGTTATGTTAAGTGGGTGTATGGGGTACATCATGCCTAATCCTAGTATGAAACTACCCTCCAAAGCAAATCATTGACTCTATAAAGGCTTCAAGTTCCCACGTTTGAATCCATTCCTAAGGACTGTATTGATAGTGACACATTATGACACTCATCGTTCATAAAGGGGTACCTCGTCAGAAAGGCTATGGGCTTCTCTTCCCTAAACTGACTCAATCGTTAACGAGAACAAGTCATGGTCTGATCTCTCCTCAGAGAGGTGGGATCATCAATCCATTAAGACTTGCAGGGAGTATCGTCAATACACTCGTAGGAGCATTTAGTCCCAGAGCATCTGATATGCAATATGGCAAAGGTAGCAGGCAAGAAACGAACAGGAACAACGAGTCATACGAACAGTAGTATAAAAAAGAAACGAATGAACCGTCCCTTTCAGTCTACTTCTACAAGTAAATCTAAACAGGTCGGAAGAGAGCAAGATATCTTTGACTAACAAGATGATGATGCAAAAAGATTCCTGTGAGTGTTGTAGTGAAGCTTTAGAGTTGTTTTAATGTCCCTCCCACCAACGTAACCTTAGAAGAAGGAAGATGGGTGGAATATTACCCCATCTCTCAATACACAATCTGCTCCTATTGAGTTTGAAATCAAAGGACAAGGCGATGAGTATTTGGATTTGAACCAGACCTATGTGTACGTAGAAGCTAAAATCGTCAAACAAGATGGAACTGATCTAGCAGATGATACTCCAATCACTCCCGTCAACAATTTGCTGCATAGTTTGTTTTCCGAGATCGATTGTAATCTAAATGGAAAAGTGATCACTCCTGGAACCGATACCTATCCCTATCGAGCTTATCTCGAAAAGTTGCTGTCCTTTTCTAACGAAACGCTAAAATATCAGATTAGTGCTACATGTTTATGGTACAAGGATCAACCTGGACGATTGGACAAGTTGAATCCTCATACCGATGATGTCGCCGAGAAAAACTCAGGATTAGCTGATCGTCATGAACGTATCAGTGAAAGTAAAACCTTTAATATGATGGATCGTCTCCATTTGGATCTGTTTGAACAGAAACGATTTCTACCTAATGGTATAGATGTACGCCTAAGGTTTAATAGAAGTCGTGAACCCTTTTACATGATGTGTGGAGGAGGTGAATTAGGTTATTTGAAGATATTACAAATGTATCTAGTGGTACGTAAAGTGAAACCCATTGCAACCTTACTGAATCAGATGAACGAACAGATGAATACCAGTACTGCTAAATTTCCCTTGAGACGTGTAGAAGTGAAAACGTTTACTATTCCTGCTGGTACACGTTCAAAGATTACAGATCATTTGTATCAAGGTCAAATGCCAAAACGTATAGTAGTAGGTATGGTGAGCAATGCCGCTTTCAATGGGGATGCGACAAAGAATCCTTTTTATTTCCAACATTTTAATGTCAATAAAGTGGATATTAGTATCAATGGAGAAAGCCTTTGCACTCGTCCTTTAGAACCTGACTTTGAAAACAACTTGTACTTGCGCTCATACTTGAGCTTATATCAAGGATTAGGTCGATTAGGAGAAGACTGGGCCCCTTCCGTGACCATTGACAACTATAGAAGAGGGTTTACCTTGTGGTGTTTTGATTTGACAGCTGATCAAGACAATGATCAGAGCAAGTTACACTGGATAAAAACAGGAAAATTACGCATCGAACTTCAATTTGCTCAAGCTTTAGCAGAGATTGTGAACTGCATTGTCTATGGAGAATTTGATAACGTATTAGAAATCAACAAACAGAGAGAAGTGGCTATAGACTATTGAAACCATGCAAAGTATTCAAGGCTTGAATGCTCATCAACTCAATAGTATTTTATCACGAGACCCCTATGTAGGACCTTCTTTCGGTGGAGTATACCCCAGAGACGTTTTACCGGCCTATCTACCTTATGGCAAACATTCATTTATCGTCAATACAGATCCTCACGATCAACCAGGAGAGCATTGGGTCGCCATTCATTTCATAGGTCATCAGACTGCTGAATATTTTGACTCTTACGGCCTACCTCCATGGATCTATCCTGATATCTATCAGTTTATGAAACGCCATGCAGATCGAGTGATTTATAATCAACAGATGTATCAACACCCTCGCACCAAAGTTTGTGGACATTACTGTGTGTATTATTTACGTCAAAGACATCGAGGTGTCCCTAGTCATGTTT
Organism: Atrina japonica; assembly: GCA_030159075.1. NCBI lineage: Eukaryota > Metazoa > Mollusca > Bivalvia > Pterioida > Pinnidae > Atrina > Atrina japonica. The sequence goes on along the minus strand of BROG01001786.1, from coordinate 14,885 downwards.
TATTTCAATCGTTAAGTCCTCAACCTAGACCAAGAAGAAGAAACATTGATCCTAAACGATCGTTTTGTTTGGAGATGGTTTAGAAAGCAATATCGCATACCTGTACCTAAATCAACCGTGTATCAGTCCTGTCAGTCACGACAAGTATGGGTTTAATTACGTCAAGGAATCCGAACCGACCGATCTAGGACAAAAGCTGACGTTCTTTTGCTCCGTGCTGTATGGGCAAGATCAACCGTAGTAGTGAGACGTAATAAATTCTTTGTTGTTTTTTTATTTTATTTTATTATTATTATTATTTTGTTTTTTGGTATCACTGTACGTAGTCTTAGAGGGACGGCCCTAATCCTCCAAGAACTACTTCTAGTTTGAGCGGGGTAATAAAATGTTGAGTGAATAGACTTGTTTATGAGTTATTTATGAGTTAAAAAACAATATAAAGTAGAAAAAAAAGGTGGGGGTGTGCATGAGAGAGAGAAAAAAGAAATAAGAGAAAGGTGAACATATGGACAGAGAGAAGAAATGAGAGAGAAAAGAAATGAGAGAAAGGTGAACATGTGGAGAGAAGAAATGAGAGAGAGAAAAGAAATGAAAGAAAGGTGAACATGTGGAGAGAGAGAAAGAGAAGAAATGAGAGAAAAGAAATAAGAGAAAGAGAAAAAACATGGGAAATGGGGGGCGAGTACAGAGATACGATTCAGGGATCACGTGATCTGATGGGTATGACATAGGCTGACATCCCATCAGAGTGCACACAGAGAGAAATCATGATTGCAACTGTATGGATGATCTGCTGTTCTCTATTACGCAGAGGAATGAAACATCAGATACGATGTACTCCTGATTGGAATACTTATGTACGTGGTGTGAAAACACCCGCACATTTTATAGGGATTGTGTATCATATGTTTGATGATGAGATTTCTACGACAGGCCGCTTATGTGTATTAGAAACCTTTACAGAAGATGTAAGTGCATTACGTCAAAATCCTATCTATTGGGAGATCTACGGTATAACCCGTGACATGATCGAGAGACAATTGTTTACAAGCAACTAAAAATACATAGATGGGATGTCACGTGATTCACTCAGCTATTAAAACTGCAGTTCAGACTTGAAACGGATCAGATGAATTTTTGCTTGTGGACCACTACACTAGTTATTTTCGTCAACATCAACTACAACATGGAGCAGAGCTACAGTCAATTCATTGATAGTCAATGGCACATGGTGTACGCAGAAGCCATATTAAACAAGATGTGCGAAGTAGCCAACACTCAATGTTACGGTTGTGAGATTGATCATCCGAGTCAAAAGCAACATTCCTGTCTGATGATGTATGATGACGGCACAATGATGTTTCACTACTTTGACGAGTCTCTAGACACGGTGAACGAAATGAACATTTTGGAAAAATTTGAAGAAAGTTTAGAGCAATCCAGCATTTCTAAAGCATTTAGAGACGCCTACAAACAGAAATTCTACTGCCCAGATTGGAGAGCTACTCAATGGCGCAAAGAAACAGACAGAAACCGACTTTGGGATACGGTGTATCGTTTGATGCAACTGGCACGCCGTCTCCATAATGACGTGACAGTTTAAGAATTGTTTATTTGTTCATTCAATTATTGTACATTTTCCAGAGGGACATTCCCCTAACCCTCTGCGAAAATACAGTTTGATTTCCTTTTTTCATGGGGAAAATTAAAACATGTTGCATTACAAAATTATTTTTGTTGTTTATGTATTTTATCTGGGTATAAGGTGTGCACCTATAGTGTAAGCATAGTACTAGTACACGGTAGACACAAAGGTACAAGAGTTATATGGTGTAAAAACACCATTGAGAAACTATGAGAAAGAGTAGTAGTATCACAAACTCTATGAGACGTACGGGCTATAGAGATTCTAAGCAAGAGAAAATAAGGATACTAAGCGTAATAGTGAGTGAAACACAACTCTATGAGACGTACACGAGCTATAGAGATTCTAGGTAAAAAGAAAATAAGGACACAAAGCGTAATAGTGTGTGTAACACAACTCTATGAGACGTACGAGCTATAGAGATTGTAAGTAAGAGAAAATAAGGCTACAAAGCGTAATAGTGTGTGTAACACTACTCTATGAGACGTACACGAGCTATAGAGATTCTAAGTAAAAACGAAAAATAAGGATATTAAGCGTAATAGTGTGTGTAACACAACTCTATGAGACGTACGAGCTATAGAGATTCTAAGTAAGAGAGAATAAGGCTACAAAGCGTAATAGTGTGTGTAACACACCTCTATGAGACGTACGAGCTATAGAGATTCAGAGAAAGAATAAGACACTGGTGAAATAATAGCGACAGTAAAACAGTGGCCAGATGTCTAGACGTAGATGTCTAGACGTAGATGTCTAGACAGAAAAATCGTCAACAACAGGTGGCCATATGTCAACAACAGGTGGTCAGATGGCAAGTGTCAAAAACAGGTGGCCAGATGTCAAAAACAGGTGGCCAGATGCCAAGTGTCAACAACAGGTGTTCAGATGCCAAGTGTCAAAAATGTCAAAAACAGGTGGCCAGATGTCTAGACGGGAAAAAATTAATAAGTGACGTCATTCACTCTATATAAGCTAGTACTGCCCGAGTCTCGGTATTAGTTCATCATCATGGACAACTTAGAAGATGTACCATCGGAGAGTGATTTACGTAGAAGCATTCATCGGTGTTCGTCGACGAAGAGAAGATTGATAGTTGTGAGGGCTACTCCACGTAGGTCCGCGTTTACGAGCCGTCCATTGCCATCACCACCACCTTATAGACCTAGAACATCACCACCTATACCTCCTCCGTCAAGAGCTGTGCCATCAGTACCACCGATGCCTGGGGTGGAGCATGCTATGGCACAGTGTGATTTGAGGGTTCACTGGCAACGCCAAATAAGACAGCTGATAGAAGAAAAGGAGATGGACCTCAGGTACTTGCGAAGTCTGCTGGATGACCAATAGACTTTTTCTCCAACGAGAAAAATTCAACGGCCCTTTTAAGGGCCACCCAACTTATTCGAAAAAAAAAACCTTCACTAAAGGTATGCAGGGTTTGTGTTATTCTGTAGCGGTGCGTTTAAAAAATAGTGTAGTGACTAAACACTACTTACCCGTGTATATTCAACATTAAATTTTATTTGTGTTTTTGTTATGATGTATTCACTTCATTAGATAAAAGTCTAAATATAGTAAGTCATGTGACTAGAGAGAGGTTCAGTTCACCCTGTGAAAACTCATTTGAGATCCAAAGCTCGAGGTGTTAACATCATAAGAAAAATCCACTACTATCAGCATAGGGTGAGTGTTTAATTTTTTTTATTTGATAGGACAAGATTATTTTCCATGAATTAAAAATAGAAATATCTCAGAAAAAAAAAAAAAAAAAAAAAAAAAAAAAGTAACATGACTAGAGTATAGGTTCAGTTAGACCTCTGAGAGCTCATTTTCAATCCGGAGCTCGAAGAGTCAACATCGTCAGAAAACTACTACCAGCATAGGGTAAGTGATTGAATTTCTATTACCATAGGCTTAGTGTTTACGGTATGAAACATGTACAAACAATATCTCAGAAAAAAATTAGGTAACTAGCAACGTTAATAAGGTTTTCATTACTTATCACTTAATTATGATATCAGGGTAATACCCCAGGGTAATACCCCATCATCTATTCAATGTTCATTCACTCTAGACCTACTGCTTCTCGCGCAACCGCACTTGCGCACTCTCACCGACGGTGGCGACACCAACTACGAGTTTCACAAACCTGGAAAAACCCAAAGTTTCGGTTCTAAAAATAGATTCACTCTCAGCTCAAAACTGGAAAAACCTAAAGTTTCGGTTCTAAAAATAGATTCACTCTCAACCCAAAACTGGAAAAACCCAACTTCTTTCTCTAGCCGTTGACTTCTCGGGAACTCTCGTGACCCCAACCTCTTGTAACGAAGGCTCTCATTGGCTCGTTAGCCAAGATGGCCGCCCCACAACCTTCCACTTCCGGTCATAGACACGCCTCCGAGCTCAACGATTGGCTCTTTCTCCTTATTGTCATGACAACAGGACCTCACTTCCGGTATGACGCACTTCCGGTATGACCTCACTTTCTGTATGACGTCACAGGCGGCTCCCTGGCGTGCAGATTCAAATTGACCAATCAGAAGCCAGCATTCTGATGACGTCACCAAACAGCGCCTGGTGGCGCCCCTAGCGGCAAATTTGAATCTGCACGCCAGGGAGCTGCCTATAACTACTAATATATAGACAATAACCAAAAACTATCTTCTAACATTTGATATCTTTTATATTTCATTAAAGTATTACTTGTATATAAGAATGTTTTATTTTGTTTTGATTATTTGCATCTTATTATATTTAGTTACCACTTTAAATTTTGCATTGTTTTACACATGTTATCAAAAGCTGAATTTAATGTTATCAAGATTCCTTTACATTAGGGTCTATCTCATCTACTAACTTTTTATGACCTTTAACCTCATTTATTTCTTTGTTTTCTGTATCATTATTATGTTGTGCTTGTGTTTCCCTATCTTCTATTTTTGTATTTCTGTACATTCTTTGTAATTCTGATAAAGGAATATCATCTTCACTATCTGAATCATCTCGAATACGTCGAGACCTTTTTACAATATGTTCACCTTTAACCTTATCAATTTCGTCATCTGAAGATTCTGAATCTGGGGACACTACATAGGTTGATTTTCTTAATGGTTTGTTTAGTTTGTCATGGGGTATCTCCCAATTATCTAGATTAGCTAACCTAAGATGTCTAGCGTGTGTTTTTGTTGTAGTTCCTGTTAATTGGTTTTTAAACTATAAAAACTTAGAGGTCCTTTTATCTTCTATTATCCTGTAATAAGGTGTCCATTTATTATCTAGTTTACTAGTTTTCCTCTGATTTTTTATATACACTGGGTCACCTACTTTGAATTGAACTTCCTGACTACCCCTATCTGCATATTTCTTTTGTCTTTCTTTCGATTCCTCTAAGTTTTTATGTACAAACATAAAAGCTTTATGTTGCTGTTGTAATGCTATTTTATGTTGATCTTCCCCATTATATTTTCTTCTGGGTTTAAGAATTGTATCTAAGTCATTTGAATGAAATCTAATGGCTGCTAATGTTTGATTTAAATATAAGTCCCAAGTTTGGACATCATCAGATATTTTCTTAGCCATTACGTCATGGAGGGTTCTATGAAATCTTTCTACTTTGCCATTACTTTGAGGACTATAGTAAGATGTTGTGATATGGTCTATATTTAACTCTTTTAGTGTTTCTTGTACTGCTTTATTTACATTTTCTGATCCGTTATCTGTTAGTATCTGAAGAGGGCAGCCATATCTTGGAAATATTTCTTCTAATATAAGATGGACTATATTATCAGCTGATTTATCAGGTACACTAAAAGCTTCTGGCCATCCAGAATATAGATCTATAAATGATACGATGTATTTGTTACCTGATAAGGTGACTGGGTATGGTCCTGATAGATCTAAACCAATTTTAGCGAAAGGATAGGGTGGAATATCCGTTTTCTTAAGAGGTGGATGTGTTTTTCTTTGACTTCTAGTCTGACATGTTACACATTGTTCTACATATTTGTGCAACTTTTGATACATTTTTGGGAAATAATATTTAGGTCTAATAATGTCATATGTTTTATCTACTGCAATATGTCCAGCAAAATCATGGTGTTGCTTAATGACAATGTTTTCTAGTTTTTCAGGTATATACAGTCTAAGCTTTGGATCTTCTGAATCTTGTTGTGATAGAAAGTATAACAAACCGTCTATCACCATTAAACTGTTTTGTTCTCTCTTAGTGACCCCTCCATTTTCCAATTTAACTTTAAGCTTTGCTATTTTCTCATCATTTTCTTGTTCTACCTTTATGTCTATGTCCCCTGGTAGATCTATAAAGGGTTTAACTACGTCATCAGGTGGATCTATATTACAGCTAGCGTATTTCTTAGGTATGAACTTATTTGAATTTAATGCTCCTATTTCTAAGAATCTATTATCTATTTCTATCTCCGTATCTGACTCTGACTCAGAATTATCAATTGTTTCTTGACTGTCTGGTATTCTTGACAACAAGTCAGCACAACAATTAAATCTACCTTCTATATACTCAATTGTACAGTTGTAACCTGCAATACTGAGAGCCCATTGCTGTATTTTCTTATTTTGCATTGGTGAATCTAATAGATACTTCAAAGGACGGTGATCCGTGCGTATCAAGAATTGGGCATCATGTAAATATAAGTCCAGTTTCTATAAGAGCAAAGGCTATTCCAAAACACTCCTTCTCTATTGTGGACCATTTTGTTTGAGATTTACTTAATTTATGAGACAAATAATAGATAGGTTTTTCTTCTCCAGTATCTGTAATTTGTGTAAGACAAGCGCCAACACAAGTATCACTTGCATCTGTATATAGCACATAAGGCTTGTTTGTATCAGGGTAAGCTAACAAAGGTACCACTGTTAGACTGTCTTTGAGAAAATCAAAGGCTACTTGACATTCTTTTGACCATTTGAATCTAGCATATTTCTTAGTTAACTCAATTAAAGGCTCAGCTATCTTTGAAAAATTTGGAATGAACCTCCTATAATAACTACACATGCCAATAAATCCCCTAACTTCTCTTACATTTTTAGGTACAGGTAATGTTCTTATAGCTTTCACTTTCATTTCATTAGGTTTTACTCCCTGATCACTAACAATAAAACCTAAATATTCTATTTCTGTTTTAAAGAAGCTACATTTCTTTAACTTCATTTTTAAACCATGCTGCCTGATCTTATCAAACACTATTTGAATATGTCTTAGATGTTCTTCTGAGTCTTTTGAAAATATTAAGATGTCATCCAAGTAAGCAGTGGCAAAGTCCTACACATTCTTGTGTAATACTATATTCATAAGTTCTTGGAAGACAGCAGGTGCATTACTTAACCCAAAAGGCATCACATTAAATTGAAATAACCCTTTGTGACAAGTAAATGCTGTTTTCTCTTTACTATCTTCATCCATTTGTACCTGGCAATACCCACCCTTCGGATCTAAACTTGTAAAATGATTTGCTTTTCCTAACCTAGCTAAGATGTCATCAATCAATGGTAAAGGAAAAGATATTGGTTTCACTATCTTATTTAAAGATCTAAAGTCCACACACATTCTTTTAGATCCGTCCTTCTTACCAACTACAACTAATGGAAAAGCCCATGTTGACCTTGACCTTTCTATAATACCTGCATCTAGCATTTCATCTACTGCTTTGTCAATCACTTGTCGTTTTTTAAGGGGCGTTCTATTCGGCCTATTTCTGATTGGTGGATGGTCTCCTGTATCTATTTTCATTTTTACTGTATTTGTATGTCCTAATTCTGCATCTGTTTTCGCAAAGATATCTTTGTTTTCTTGCAATAAACTAAAAATACTATTTTTATACTCTGAAGGCGCATCAATATCTTTAAAAGAATCTATATCTCCTACCGTATTTTCTGGACTTAAGGCTGTTGATTCTACTTGTATCTTTGTTTTCTTGCAATAAACTAAAAATACTATTTTTATACTCTGAAGGCGCATCAATATCTTTAAAAGAATCTATATCTCCTACCGTATTTTCTGGACTTAAGGCTGTTGATTCTACTTGTATCTCATCTTTTTCTAAAGCTCTAACTTTTCCTATCACTTGACCTCTTTTTAACCTATAATATTTGTTTGTTTGATTAACAACTAATACTGGAATATTTCTATTTCCTGTTACTTTTCCTATTGACTCTTGAACTACAAGTTCAGGGTCTCCTAAAAGACATCCATCATTGATACTTGATATTTCAAAATTTTCTGTATTCCTACTATTAAATACCCTATTTGTCTTAACAAAACATATTGTTTTAGTTTGTGGTCTTAATGTAGTTGCTTTTGACACTCTTACAATAGATGATATGTGGGTGTCATCTTCAAATTTGACATAGGTTCTCCCTATTCTCAAACAACCTAGTATAACCTTACTCCGTTTTGTCTCAACCAATCCCTACCAAGGATAAAGTTTCTGTTCAAACCATCTGTGACATAAAACTTGTGATTCATGGTCAACTTACTCATCGTAAATTTAATATTTACTGCACCTATAACCTTGAGTGACTGACCATTCACTGCCCTAAGATTTGGTTTTTCACTAATAACCTTAGCCTTGATTGGAAGATTTTGGAAGCACTTTTTACTAATTAATGAAACTTCTGCTCCTGTATCTACTAAAGTTCTAAACTTTTGTTTTTTGTATCCAAAGTACACATGAACTAGGATTTCCTGCCAAATGAATTTCATAATTTTGATCTAATGTATCACTTAATTTATTTATCCTACTTTTTCTTAATTTACTACTACCACTCTCCTTATTGGCTTCCTTATAAGGAGAGCTTACTAGTTTCCCTGTTCCCTCTATTGAGACCATTGTTGTCCTAATTGTTGGGTGGGTTTTTCTGAATTTTGTTCACTTGTTGCAGGTGGTGCAGGGAGCGCCAGTTGCCTATTTGCCTGAGGTGTTGTGTAATTTTGCATAGGTGGAACCGGAAGTGCTAACATTTGATTGTTAGACTGAACATGCTGGTATTCAAACCGTTGAGGTCGAGGGTTGAAATTTTGTCTATTTTGATAGTTATTTCTATAATTTGCTCTACCCCTGCCACGATTAGATGGTGGTCCCTGATTATATTGCCAATATGGTATCCAATTTCGAGGGTTAATTTTACGATTGGGACAATTTCTTTTTAGGTGACCAATCATGTGACATACCCAACATTCTGCACCTGACACCCAGTCTGGTACTGACTGTTGATTTTGTCTATTTTGACCTACTTTGCTATCTCTGAGCATTGGAATTTTCTTATTCTCTTCAAACTTGACATGTTTCTTTTTACTAAATCGTGATATTTGTGGATTATCATCACTGTCAGATTCATCCGCGGCATTTACGTCTATGTTTCTGGGACAATTTTGAGTAGTATGACCTTTCCTCATGCAAGTTTTACATAATTTATTTCTTAAATGATCATCTTCCATTGGCTGAATATCTCTATCATCTTTTTCTGTGTTTAATCTGAACACATTTTGCGAATTTTCTAAAGTTAATGAAATTTGATCCCTGATATTTTGCTCACGTTTTGCTACTTTGACAGCAGCGTCTAAAGTTGCTGGTTCTTCCCTAATTAATTTCATTTTTAGATAGTCAAATGTGACACCCTTACAAAAAATATCTATCAACTGTTGTTCAATTAAGTCTTTTGTGTTTTTGTTTTTTCTTTGTTCTGATGTATAGACATCTTCAGATGCCTGAATTATTCTTTCCCCAAACATTTGTACAGATTCATCTGTTTTAAATTTCGTAATTTTGCCAATGCCTGCCTTCTATTTGTAATTTCCCCAAACTTATCCTTTAGTAATTTCTTGAGGTCCCCCCAACTGGGTAAATTTTCATTATTTTCTTGTTCTATCAAATACCTCCTAATAAAATCTGCTACTGCCCCTGAACATGTCACTAAGGCTACACTTGGCATCTTCTCTACAGTTAGCTCGACTAAGGTTGCATATCTTTCAATGTCAGAAATCCACGTTTTGAAATCTGTCGGTTTACCCAAGAAGTTTTTAATCACCTGATGCACAGGTACCGCCATAGCACTAGCCATATTTGAAAACTGTTTCATTATCTGATCAAATATTTGTTTCTCTTCATTATCATTTTTATTTTCTGTATTTTTACGCCAAAATCCTCCTGACAAACTGTAATATTTGCTATCTGATTCATTATGTTCTAATTCAGTTTGATTTATGCTTTTCCTTTTAGCTTCATTTAAATCTTGTTTATACATTTGGTCCTCTATATCTTCTAACTCTTGGGCAATATCTCCTAACTTAATTTCATTTCTGCTTTCTGACATTTTAATTTTAAATAAATTGTCGAAAATCTAAGTTAATTCTTAATTGTTGTTTTCAATCTATTTATATTATAGAGTTAGATAGTTTGAATTACTAAGTTTTACTGTAATTAATCAATACATGCCTGTTGTATCTAAACTACTAAACATTTAATTAAACTGTACCCAAAATTAACAAAGTTTTAATTTTTCTCATTTAACAAGGTTTTCACTGTATCTAAATTCACAAAGTTTTAAGAATATTGCTTAACCAAAGTTTTAAATGTTTACTTTAATTCAAAATGAGTTTTTGGTATATTAAAATAATCAAAATATGATTTAAAATATAAAATATATAATGTTTGACAAAAAGTAGATAGTTAAAGTTTTAGAGTTTGTCAAAAAGAAAAGTTTCACAAATTGTGGTCAAAAATAATAGAGTACTGAGAAAAGTAAAAGTCTTATCTTAATATCCAGGTCTTCGGCGCCAAATCGATTCTTGTAACCCACTAAAAATCAATAAACAGCTCGTGATCGTATAGATTTTATTGAACACCAAGTGTGACATCAGTAACACATACAGGCGACAGTAGCTTTTGTCAAAATGGCAATCTCTCTATGCTGGTCTCTCTTACTTCTAATACCCTGGTGCTTATATACGAAGGTCAGTTCCGAACAACATAGAACACCAGAATTCTAGAAGTTTCTCTCGCATTCTGATCAACAAAGAAACTGAGAAATACTGGCGCTGTGCATATCAAAATCTGTCAAAGTTTCACCTTCCGTGACCTTTTTACACCATCAAAATTAGTACAAGTTTAGTACATTATATTATTTAACATTACAATCAAAATTTGTTTACTGAGGATGACGATGACATATATTGACCTATTTAACCTTGCAGCTCCAACAATTGCCGAACTTTCATTCCTATATTTATTTTCGATGCTATGTGTTGACAAGTTGTTTGTCCGAAACATGAATTTCATTGTGTAACTAAATCAGCTGCCCGTATTTCTCACTAAATACATGTTACGATTTATCACAGGGCACACCAATTTTATTATCTGTTTATATTTATTTACAAGTTAATATCTTCTTTTACTTAAAGTATTTTCCTCTCGTACCTCATTGTGTTACATCTCAAGGCAGGTTCTACTGTATTCATTTCGGTTCCAGCACCGTGCCTTTATGGATGCCTTAAAGCTGTCATCTCAACATATAAACCAATTTAATTAAATTAATCTTTTTCTGTATAGTTCTCTATACAGGTCTTAGTTGTAGATACAAAGACCAGTAACTTAAATGTTAAATAGAATTTTAATTCATGGTCATATAATCTAAAAGACCAACCATGAGTTTTATTTACTCCCAAATTCAACAATGTGTCAAAATTCTAATATATTTATTTTTATAAGTAGATCTAGGTTTTAAAGGGATGATGAACACCTGGTCACATGACCAGACTAATGTTGGCCATATGAGTGAAAAATTCTTGAGTGAAACGTTAAACAACAATAAACAAACATGTTGGTAATGCAAATATGACAGACAATGCAAATATGACAACCGCGACTTTGTTCCCAGAAGACAGAAATTGGCTTTCAAATTCACGTCAAGAAGTGAATAAAGTTGTCCTTTGTCAAGAAAATAATTGAACAGTCATGTTTTTTGTCGTCTATGAAGCACAGCTTCACATTGTCCGACATCGTTGTCCCTCTATTTGTTTCTCTGGGTGCAGTCACATTTTGACAGTACTTTCTTATTGTGTATGACGCTTTTGTGAAAACTTACCGGAAAGGTTAATTTTTATGAGATGTATCGCCCTGTCCAGTTCAAGGTCATGTTCAAGGTCACATGATGGTAGTCTCCCCTAAAATGATTTTCTGTTAAAAATACTTCATTTCGGCATACTTCAAGGTGTAATGTCTTGGCTATATACCCACAACTTGTTTTATTGAATCTAAATAATTGTTAACCATTCTAAATTAATCATTTACAGAAAAAAATTAAAACATTCAATGATTTTTACAGTGACCAAATTTAAGATATAAATGTGTTAAAAATTTGATATTTTTGGGGTCATAGCTTTCAATTTTTTCATTTAAATAAAAGCATAAAAACACATTGACACCAAGACTTTGTATAAAATGTAGGTTTTGAAAATAAATGACAATTAATGGCAACAAAACCAAAAAACCATCAAAATTGAGGAAAGGGTCATAACTCATGCATATGTAAATATCCCCTATATACCTACAAATGTACCAGATTTTTCATTCTATTAATTAAAATATTCATAATTAATTAGTATGCAAAAATGAGAAAAATCCAATACCCTTTTTCCTCTTAAATCAGTTTTATTTGGACGAAAACTTTATAACGATAAAATAATTCATTATCATTGTATGCTTTAGTTATTTCGCACACCTCTGCGGTTGATACTGTTTTGCGTCATGAATGTATCGTCACTGTATTGTAAATATTTCCTTTGATACATGTTCAACTGGTCATAAAAATTATCTCATAGTTTTGTGTTTGTGTGCTTACTGGATACATGAATGACATTGCATATTGTTGATTAACATAGGTACATCCAGTATGATCTACCATTTATAGGTCAGCAGCTAGGGGGCCTCCATTGCTGAGTGGTAAGAGAATATAAGGCTAAAAGCCATGAAGTCTCTCAACTCTAGATCTAGTTAGTGTGAAATCGAGCCGTGCTGGAACCTAAGCAGATTTTGTTAGAAAATTTCCTTGAATCTATTACTTGTAGGCTGTATAGTGTCATGTTTATATACCCTGTGAACTGTCGGACATTATCTTAAATATGACTACTTGTAGGCTGTATAGTGTCATGTTTATATACCCTGTGAACTGTCTGACATTATCTTAAATATGACTACTTGTAGGCTGTATAGTGTCATGTTTATATACCCTGTGAACTGTCTGACATTATCTTACATATGACTACTTGTAGGCTGTATAGTGTCATGTTTATATACCCTGTGAACTGTCTGACATTATCTTAAATATGACTACTTGTAGGCTGTATAGTGTCATGTTTATATACCCTGTGAACTGTCTGACATTATCTTAAATATGACTACTTGTAGGCTGTATAGTGTCATGTTTATATACCCTGTGAACTGTCTGACATTATCTTACATATGACTACTTGTAGGCTGTATAGTGTCATGTTTATATACCCTGTGAACTATCTGACATTATCTTAAATATGACTACTTGTAGGCTGTATAGTGTCATGTTTATATACCCTGTGAACTGTCTGACATTATCTTAAATATGACTACTTGTAGGCTGTAACTGTGAACTGTCTGACATTATCTTACATATGACTACTTGTAGGCTGTATAGTGTCATGTTTATATACCCTGTGTACTATCTGACATTATCTTAAATATGACTACTTGTAGACTGTATAGTGCCATGTATATATCCTTCCTGACATTAACTTAGATATTACTTCCTGTACGCTGTATAGTTTCAAGATTTTAACCTTTCTGTTGACATCTTAAATATTACTATCTGTAGGCTGTATATTGTCATGTTCGTATATCTGACATTATTTTAAATATTAATACCTGTAGGTTGTATACTGTCATGTTTATATTCATCTTGTGGAATGTCCGACATTATCTTAATATCACTGCCAGTGTCATGTTTATATACCCCGTGAACTGCCCAACATTATCATAAATATTACTACATGCAGGCTGTACAGTGCCATGTTTATTTCCTTCTTCTGGACCGACATTATCATAAATATTACTACATGTAGGCTGTATAGTGTCATATTATATCCTTCCTGTGGACTGCCTGACATTATCTTAAATATTACTACCTCTAGGCTGTATAGTTTCATGCTCATATCCTTCTTGTTGACATTATCTTAAATAATATTACCTCTAGGCTGTATAGTTTCATTATGCCTCTATTCTGGCAACTACTGTTCAACATAATAATATATCGTCGTGTACTTGGTATAAAGCATCACATCAAAGTATTTTCCCATTTTTACACTGCTCCCGTTGAGGAGTTTGACACAGAATCGGTAACAACAGCAACAAAATTTTGTGGAGCTTTTGAAAGTTATCACGAGGAATCGAGATAGCTATAAAAGAAAATGACTCCAAATTGTATAACCTCGACAAAACTACTTGGTTTTTGTTGAAATAACAGTTAACCATGACTTGAAAAGATTGCTGTATAAACGAGATGGCAGTGCAAACCAAAGGTTTTAGAATTGTAGTAACAGTGGCAATATCGAAGTTTTTCAAAGGGGGTGCTAACATAATACTACTTTTTCAAATTGCTATACAATACATACATCATTGTACATATTTCACAAACCGTTGAAGAAATTGTGAAGAAAGAATCTGTTAGAGGGCATGGTCCCAGATTGGTTAATTCTCTCAGAAGTTGTTTCAGCAAAGCTAAACCATATATATATAAGAAACAAATACTAGGGGGTACAAAATGTTTACAAAACCTGCCATTTTGAAGCTGTCTATATTTCAAAATTATCACATTGATAGATTAACTCACTAAAACGAAGGAATATTCAGCAGACATAAGCTCAATACTAACTGATTTGGGTATATGCATCCCGGTACTTTTTGGAATTTTACAGGAAACAAATACTTGCGGAATGGGGTATGGATCACCAGTAAATTTTTAATTTTTGAAGTCCTAAGAGGCCATTTTATAGCATCTAGACCCTAATTAAATTAGGAGACGTTTGTCCTTTCAAAATGATTATATTGATAAACTGGTTATCTATTGTTTTAAACTTTGACAACACAAAAGCCAATTTGCAAGTACATGGTGACGGTCTGGTTTGAATTGTGGCAGAGAAAAGCACGAAAGAATCAAAAGAAATAACACATTTTTGTTG
>BROG01001785.1:0-28249 GCA_030159075.1 Atrina japonica | reverse complement strand
TCGGACAGTGTTGATTTTTTTGACCAATTAGAAACCTTAGCTTGCTATATATGGCAACGAAACCCATATCATTGAAATCGCATCCCTTAATAATCTTTAATTCCAAATTTCATCAAAATTCGACGTCATTGAAATTTTGGCAAATCAGATGCCTTGGTTTGCCATAGACGCCATCTTTTTATGACGTCGCAAATTCATTGTGCACATCTGCACACCCAAACCTTTCATTTCATTGCAGTCCATTCAATAGTTCCAGAGAAAACATGTGCACAAATTTTGACCAATCAGAAGCCAGTTTGCCACAGACGCCATTTTTTATAATGTAACTTATGTAGTGTACATCTGCACATCCACACCTATCATCATATGAAGTTTCATTAGTATCTGTTAAGTAGTTTCCGAGAAAATGCCCAGACAAGTTCATCACAGAAAGATAGAAGAAGAAGAAGAAGAAGAAGAAACAGAGCAAACACATCAAGTCTCCCAAACTTCCTTTGGGGGACATAATAAACAGACATTCAAAAGTATTGATGAATCAATATATGTCCTTTACATGTGAAACCCGTGTTACGTCAATGGTGAGCAAATACAAAATTCTAACTTTTTTAGACCAGTCTATTGTGATCTGTGGGGTTGAAAGGATTATCAACAGATACATTTGTACTCAGAAATGTAAAACAGGTTGTAGTATGTGCAGTTTGTTAGCATAAAGGGGACAAATTTGGAAATTGTTAAATTAAATATCACACAGTTACAAAAATACTTAAATAAAGAGCCACAATTTTTTATATGTATTTCTACATAGATCTTGGATTACAAAACATTAAGATAGTAGTTGTACCATAAAATCTTAATCATATGAAGACAGCAAATCAAAGGTAACTTCTTCTTTCCTGTTTGTGTGAATGTTACGGGCCATTACTTTAAGTTCCGTTTCTCCAAAGATCATTTTTTCTTCGAACTCTAGGTTGGCTCCATTAATATCTGTTAAATCTATTGATAAATCTCCGAGTTTTCTACATCCTGGCTCATCCGTGTATTCTGGATCCTCCTTGTCGGAAATGAAGACAGCACATTTAAGGAAGCCATGGGATGGGTCCAAAGGTTTGAAAATCTGTGATTGGTAATATCCTGGTGTAAGATTTTGACCTTTTGTTACAAACTTAAAAAACACATCTTTACACCTGATACTGTCACTCATTTCTGTTTTCTTACATAACTGATGTTTTGCTGGATTAAACTCTGGCCAACTTTGTATGCCATATGTATATCTTGCCACTCTTCTGGACACAGCACCAGGCACATGCCCAAAATAGACTGCACCCATCAATACAGCAAGACCACACTTCTCAGGAATGATGACTTTCTTTAAGTAGAATTCATCTTTAATTATTTTTTGTACAAGTGCACATTCTGAAAATCCACCAACCATCACAATGGTCTCAACACCCTGAACCTCTTTGTGTTGGAAAATTTCTTTGATGTGATTTTTTATCTTTTCCACAGGTGACTGAAAAAACATTAAAAAATCATTATTGCTGAATTTTAATTTTCCTTGGTTAAAGGAAATTCGTCCTTTATAGTTAGAACATTCTATTGCATTCTCTATACTCTTTTTGTCCTTGTCTTTCTTCACTAAATTTTTTAGGGCTAAAGGAATGCTGAAATGAATATTGCCTTCTTTCTCTGGATCCAGAGAACGTTTTCTGACTTCAAAGGTACGCCACAATTCTATATAGTCTTCCATACAATTGGTTTTTAATTTCTTCATGACATCCTCGCCGAACAACTCTGTAAGAAATTCCAAAAAGGTGTCGTCTACACATTTTCCACCCCATGGTCCCCCGCTAGCTGGTTTTATTTCGGCAAGGGTGCCATCAGCCATCTTCTCATGAACAGTGATATCCGCGGTTCCACCTGTAAATATAAAGAATATATGAAATATTGTTTGATGCCACATTCAACAATTTTTGTAGCTCTACAGCAGTTCACTGCAGTTTTAAATTGTGTATGAAAATATTGTATTGCATTTGTGATAAAAGGCAACTGACAATTGTTTATGTATATTGGCAAACTTTACAGACAGCTAAGATTTAAGTGAAGCTTAAACCCTCTTTGACCAGAGATGACAGATCTTACTTAAAAGTGGCATTAAATGTGTTTTCAAAACAAAATTTTATTTTTTAATTATGGTCATTCCTTTTATCATTCCTTTTAACATAACCCGTAAATGGGTTACAACAATTTCTGTTATTTTGTAGCCTTACATGTGTATATAAGAGATATACACAAAGGCATAAAAATTCTTGTATTACTACCAGTATATTAATTCTGTGAAAATAAGGTCAGATCCAGTGTCTTATGCATATATAAATAGTAGGTCAAATTAATCATTTGTAAATGAATTATCACCAAACTGGGTTTCTCAAACAATTTGAACAAAATACATAGGAATTTAAGAATAATTATGCCAACTGTTTATCAACCCAAGTAGTAGAAAAAATATATATTGGGGGGAAAAAATATAGCTAATGCCCCTTTAGGCCATCGTAACAAAGACAAGCAGACTTATATCTGACATAAAGGGTAAAATGTTATCTTTGTTTTTGTTGTGATGATGTTATAGTCAACACAGTTATACAGTGGTAAGGGGGAAATCCTAATACAATGTACCCTGGAAAGACCACTGACCTTCCACAAGCAGATTGGCAACTTTTCTAACAAAATCAACTTAGATTTCAATGGTGGCTTTAACCTCTTTTATTTGGAGGTTAGATACTTTAGCATTTGAAGTATGATGATCTAAACACTTGGACATGGTTCGTACAGGGAGATGGGAACCAAATTTAAGGACTTTTTAAGGATTTGTCAAGGCCAAAATCTCATTTTTATGGACTAGCACTACCCAAAAAGTAAACATTTTAATCATTATTCTAATATACTTATGTCACAGAGACAAATAACTGTCTCTGCTGGGAATCGAACCTAGGGCCCCTGGATTATAAATCTGATGCTCTACCAATTGAGCTAAAGGGGTAACCCCACTAGCCAAGCTAGTAGGAACACCATTTAACCACTGCTACACTTATATATAAAGTTTGAAGTACATGTACACTGTACATGCAATACTGCTTTTTTTTAATTCGTTTTCAGAGATCTGTTAACTCAGTAATTAATCAAAATGTTGATCTTGATCCATATCTACTTCTGCATTGATTATTACTTATCAGGGCATTAATATCTATGGAAATTATAAATCCAAATATTTTTTTTTTACAAAAATTCCAGGACAATATACCTGTACCTTTCAAGGCCCTTAGGCAAAGTTAGGGACTTACAAGGCACAAGCCATTTTTCAAGTACTTTTCAAGGCCTATACGAACCAAGTCAGACAAGGACGCCAAAGTAAAAGTTAAGAGTTAAAAACAAAGTACAAATGTACATAACTCAATCTTGAGTCTGAATTACAATAGCAAATGTCTGAATGGCCTCCTTTAGACATGAAATAAGTTCTATGACATAGCTATTTATACAAAATCAGCAAGCTAATGTTGGACCAACGCTGACAATGGATGGTTAGACTGGCCAACACTGACAATGGATGCTTAGATTGGCCAACACTGACAATGGATGGTTACACTGTCCAACACTGACAATGGATGGTTAGACTGTCCAACACTGACAATGGATGGTTAGATTGGCCAACAATGACAATGGACGATTAGACTGTCCAACACTGACAATGGACAGTCAGACTGTCCAACACTGACAATGGACGCATAAATTGGCCAACAATGACAATGGACGGTTAGACTGTCCAACACTGACAATGGATGCTTAGATTGGCCAAAACTGACAATGGACGGTTAGACTGTCCAACACTGACAATGGATGCTTAGATTGGCCAACACTGACAATGGACGGTTAGACTGTCCAACACTGACAATGGATGCTTAGATTGGCCAACACTGACAATGGATGGTTAGACTGTCCAACACTGACAATGGATGGTTAGACTGTCCAACACTGACAATGGATGGTTAGATTGGCCAACAATGACAATGGATGGTTACACTGTCCAACACTGACAATGGATGGTTAGACTGTCCAACACTGACAATGGATGCTTAGATTGGCCAACAATGACAATGGATGGTTAGACTGTCCAACACTGACAATGGACGGTTAGACTGTCCAACACTGACAATGGATGCTTAGATTGGCCAACAATGACAATGGACGGTTAGACTGTCCAACACTGACAATGGATGCTTAGATTGGCCAACTCTGACAATGGACGGTTAGACTGTCCAACACTGACAATGGATGGTTAGATTGGCCAACACTGACAATACATTGTTAGACTGTGCAACACTGACAATGGATGGTTAGACTGTCGAACACTGACAATGGATGCTTAGATTGGCCAACACTGACAATGGATGGTTACACTGTCCAACACTGACAATGGATGATTAGACTGTCCAACACTGACAATGGACAGTCAGACTGTCCAACACTGACAATGGACGGTTAGATTGGCCAACAATGACATTGGACGGTTAGACTGTCCAACACTGACAATGGATGCTTAGATTGGCCAAAACTGACAATGGACGGTTAGACTGTCCAACACTGACAATGGATGCTTAGATTGGCCAACACTGACAATGGACGGTTAGACTGTCCAACATTGACAATGGATGCTTAGATTGGCCAACACAACAATGGACGGTTAGACTGTCCAACACTGACAATGGATGGTTAGACTGTCCAACACTGACAATGGATGGTTAGATTGGCCAACAATGACAATGGATGGTTACACTGTCCAACACTGACAATGGATGGTTAGACTGTCCAACACTGACAATGGATGCTTAGATTGGCCAACACTGACAATGGATGCTTAGATTGGCCAACAATGACAATGGACGGTTAGACTGTCCAACACTGACAATGGATGCTTAGATTGGCCAACTCTGACAATGGACGGTTACACTGTCCAACACTGACAATGGATGGTTAGACTGTCCAACACTGACAATGGATGCTTAGATTGGCCAACAATGACAATGGACGATTAGACTGTCCAACACTGACAATGGACGGTTAGACTGTCCAACACTGACAATGGATGCTTAGATTGGCCAACAATGACAATGGACGGTTAGACTGTCCAACACTGACAATGGATGCTTAGATTGGCCAACACTGACAATGGATGGTTAGACTGGCCAACACTAACAATGGATTGCTTAGATTGGCCAACACTGACAATGGAACGGTTTTAAACTTGGCCAACACTGACAATGGATGCTTAGATTGGCCAACACTGACAAGGGATGGTTAGACTGTCCAACACTGACAATGGATGGTTAGACTGTCCAACACTGACAATGGATGGTTAGATTGGCCAACAATGACAATGGATGGTTACACTGTCCAACACTGACAATGGACAGTTAGACTGTCCAACACTGACAATGGATGCTTAGATTGGCCAACAATGACAATGGATGGTTAGACTGTCCAACACTGACAATGGACGGTTAGACTGTCCAACACTGACAATGGATGCTTAGATTGGCCAACAGTGACAATGGACGGTTAGACTGTCCAACACTGACAATGGATGCTTAGATTGGCCAACTCTGACAATGGACGGTTAGACTGTCCAACACTGACAATGGATGGTTAGACTGTCCAACACTGACAATGGATGGTTAGACTGTCCAACACTGACAATGGATGCTTAGATTGGCCAACAATGACAATGGATGGTTAGACTGTCCAACACTGACAATGGACGGTTAGACTGTCCAACACTGACAATGGACGGTTAGACTGTCCAACACTGACAATGGACGGTTAGACTGGCCAACTCTGACAATGGATGGTTAGACTGTCCAACAGTGACAATGGATGGTTAGATTGGCCAACAGTGACAATGGATGGTTAGATTGGCCAACACTGACAATGGATTGTTAGACTGTCCAACACTGACAATGGATGGTTAGACTGTCCAACACTGACAATGGATGCTTAGATTGGCCAACACTGACAATGGATGCTTAGATTGGCCAACACTGACAATGGATGGTTAGACTGTCCAACACTGACAATGGATGCTTAGATTGGCCAACACTGACAATGGATGGTTAGACTGGCCAACACTGGTCCAACATTGTTTAATAATTGGAAACTACATTTAATCCTTTTTACCTGCATCATTCTGACATTGCTGGGCCAACAAATCAGCACAATTTGGGCCAGTTTATTGGCAAAGTAAGCATGCTGACTGGGTAATCACCTGAAGAAACCAAAGTTGTCAACTTCTGTATCATTATTTTAGTTGAATCTAAGATGGTCAGTGTTTTATAATCAATATTTATTGATTTATTCATTAGATTATCTCAAAAGCCTAATTTACCTCTGAAGAATAAAAGTGTTAGTACAAATACCATAATTCTATTAAGAGCTGAAACAAATTAAAATCAAAGTAATGGGTTGTTACTCTGGCAAAATAGCCATGGGATTCAAACTACTTCTATCTAACATATATGAAATGAAAATAAATCAAATTAATGTAGATCTAAAAACAAAAACAAAAATAAATTCAAAATTAACATTATAGATTTTATTTGTTGTATCTTCCAAACCAACTTTCAATACTGTCTGTCGTGCATTAACATTCAATACATAATAAAACATGAGCATTTATGGAACATACTTAAATGTAAACCAGACATGACACTGGGAGCAGGTAAAATACATTTCTTCATAGCAAAAAATGGCTGTGATTTAAATTATTTTTAGGGCTTGTAATATCGAATGTAAACAATCCTATTTAGGGCTCATTACCGTGGTACATGAACATATACTCTGCCTACAGGCTGGACTAAATAAACAACCGAACAACATTCTCTATCTTGTATTAATTAATATAAATAACTGTACAGGTGCCAGTTTACCCAATGTTTATTGTTAAAGCAATAAATTTTCATCAACATAATTCGGGCCTAAAGTCACAATGTAGCAAAACAATCTATTACCAATTTCACTTACAGACATCAACACTTTCGGCAATGGATAATGTTTTTTGTTGAAGACATTGTTTCTGTTTGAAACCCATTATGAACAGACCAATTACACAAAAAGTTTAGGTTTATACATCCCAATCTAATTGTGATTAACTTCCAAAGATGTGATAATTGTTGTGTAGACACCCGATGATGGACATGGTAATTTACCCCAACTTCCGTGGAAACAAGAACTGGAAATTGTAACATTCAATGTTCGAGTTACCTCCCTTTGGAATATCAATACACATAGTATACATGTGACCATCCGCTGAAATTGAGCAGTCGTTGGTCATTAATGCAGGTTATGTATAGCGATTAGTTGACAAACACGTTAATTTGATAGTTTTTAAAATGGAGAGAAACTTATTCATAATTAATTTTATGTGCCATTTGCATAACAAGCACCTCCTTCTTGATGCTATTCCCTCTGCTTTTATTTTCATATTTCCATGGAATAGAAAATATACATATTCTTGTGAGTTCAATAGAAATTGATTTAGCTTCATGTTAGTGTCTTAAATATGTAATTATTTCTATTTACATCTCTTTATGCTTGTAGCTGTCAATATCAATATGTTGAATGGCGGGTAATACTGCAGTTTCTCAAGGCAGGCTCAACATCACTGGAATCTTATACAGTAGAATTCCATATTTATAAACAGATCGATCAAGTTTTGTTGGAACTTCCCAAAGGAATTTTTTAGGCGGAGTCCACCTACTGTTAGACAGATTCTGCCTACTGGTTAGGCGGGCCTGGAAATTTGCAGAATTCCGCCTAACAGGCAAGATGGATTCCGCCTAACAGCTTAGGCGGATTTCTGTACCTTAGGCGTAATTTTGAACTTTGTCAAATTCAGAAGGCGGATTTTGAAACTTAGAAAATTTCTTAGACGGACTTTTAGACTTAGTAATATTTCTTGGGCGGACTTTGAGACTTGGTTATATTTCTTAGGCGGACTTTTAGACTTTGTCATATTTCAATATGCCCTTTACTAAACTTTGATTTAGAAGAAATTAGTGAAGGACACATGATATGCATTTCTATTTTCTTTGAATTTTCTCTAGAAGTTTTCATAATTTTCTCTTATTTCATTGGTTTCATGTCAACATAACTGAATAACACAGAAGTGCAAAAATTGTTTATTCCTGAGATTTAGATGTACCTGTTAAGGTCTATATGTAAATAGAATCCAAAAGCTGTAATACAGGAAAATGTGTTGACATTACAGAAATGTTATGTGTTATAGTCTGTGACCTGTCAGAAGCAGATTGTTAGAGCAATGTATGTGGGCAGAAAAAAGGCAATTTATACTAAAATCAAATACCTTTAACACTTATATAAATCAGCATATTTAGCAAATAAATATTGAGTGACAGAAAAGAAGACTTCCAAGTCCATGAGTTCTTTACTTCCATCTTTTAAATAAAGGTGTGGCTCAGATTTCAGTCTTTTTCCATCTTGTTTGGAAATTTACAGACATAAAGCTTTTCTGCACCCTTGTATGTCACCATCATACATCCACTTTTGATCTGCTGAATATTTTGTACCTCTATTTCATCTGTCATTATCATGTTTAGAATGTGACTGTCTTTATCATAATTTACACATTTCAATTTTTCAATAAATGCCAAAGACTCATCATTAAAAAAAATGACAAACTGAACTCATCCAAAACATGCATTTTCACCTGTACTGTACTCAATCACAGAGTTATCTCCTCTTACCATACGTGAATATAATGACCCATAAATAATATGATTGTGGAATTCTATCCTTGTAAAGCTTTTAAACATTGTCAACATTGTGTTATGTCTAGAGTACTGTATAAGAGCATGCTGTTCCACATCAGATAGTGTTTTTTCATTCACAGCACCTAATACATAAACACCATCACTGATATTTCTTGACCTCCTCAAAGGTGTGACAGACTCAATGGAGTTATATATTTGCTCACAGATGGAACCTTTAATAACACAGTTTTCTTTCAACTCGGGTAGCTTCTGTACAAAGGACACTCCAGTTACAATTTGCTGATCTATACACTGAGTTCCTTTTATCATTTTAAAAGGACTCCATTTTTGTCCTCAAAAGAAAAGCAACTGTGTGTATAAAGTGGTCCTAAGTTCCTTACACAAGCTGGCAAGTGCATAAGCTGATGCACATTCAGTCTTAGAAAGCAGAGATCGTATAAGTCTTCAAAAAGTTGGCAAAATCATGTTAACATTCTGTCTGCTTTATTTATTTCCATATCAGTTGAGCCAAATTTCAACAGAATATACATAGAATTTACTAGTAATAAAAAATGTGAGAATCATTAAGGGTCAAGAATGTCTTGCAAAATTGGAGCTCCAAAATAAAGCAGGAACGATCGAAATTCAGCTGCTTTCCAATACTTGAGGTAGCTAAACTACAATTTGTATTGTATAATTTCGAAAGGGAGAAGCAATTAGAATTATGTGGTATTTCATTTAATGATTATTCAAAAATTTACCCCAAAATATTTGACTTCTCTGTAAAAGTTGAATTCTTGACTTGGACTATATTTTACATGAAGTGCGAATGCAACCTCCATGACCTCTTCACTGCTAACAGGATATTCTTCGATGAAAAGTTGAAGTAAACCCATAATAGGTTGTTATTACATAACAACCCATAAAAATGTGACTTCTACTCATTTCGTGTTTGAATATTCACCTTTTGCTAAGCATGTATGTCCCATAAATAACCATTGATGTTGCAAATTTTCAAAATATGCCAATCACCCTTTTTGTGTAGCTATCAGGTGTGAGAAATTTTAAAAACATAAAAAATTTTAATAATCAAGTATCAAACCATAAGATTCTGCAAAATCTGCAATGCCTCGGCATAAAGTCAACAACACAGGTAAAACATTTCTGACAGTCAATCTTAAATTATCTCAATGAAAGAGATAAACTATAAGCATGATAAAAAATAGTAAAACTAATATACCTCCCAAATCACAAACCATGTACTTGGTTCCTGATCTTAGAACTCCTAAACAAAGTGTATTGGATAAATTTTGCTTCTCCAGGTGAAGGTGTTGGCAGTATATTGAGGCTGCTTCTGGTTCTAAAGCTATTGTTAATTGGTTTCTCTTAATTCCACCCTGTAAAATGGCAAAAATACTTCCATTAGTTGGTTGACATGTGATACCATATAAATATATCAGGGCCCGAGACCATAAACTGGGAAAATTCTGAGACAAATTGTAAAAAATTTAAGAATTTACTCATCTGAGTAAAAAGTGAAAACTCGAAGACCATAAAACAACTTTAAGAATTTTCTCAACTGAGGTAAGATTGTCAAGGGGCAGTATAAATCTCGTCCATGGCATATGTCCCAATTTATGTCCCGATTCACTTAACTTTGATGTTTGAACATTATTCTAACCACAATCTATTATTAATCATTTAATAACCAACTAAGAGGTATAACACGTTAAAAATCAAATAGACAGCACGTTTTGTGGTATAAAAGGGGGAATAGAGATACCTTTCTAAAAAGATTAAAAACGTCTTGTAAAATGCCAATACATGACTAAGTCATAATTTATACAAATACATGTAACATGTAAAATGTACATGTATATATATATAATAAACAATATTCAAGATACAAGTCAATTAGTATAAGTAGATTAGACAAATTAAATGACTCAAGACATACACTGGGGCACATATATCAGACTAAATTTACATCATCACTATTGTTAATGTAAACAAATGTTGTATGGCCAAAACAAGCCAACAGAGAAAGAAGTGTTGGTTTCCTAAACCTATTTCGCTCAATTAACACGTTGTTTTCAAAAGCCAAAAAATTAAACATGTCCTGAAATAGGCCTACTCTAGGGCAACGGAGACCATGACATTAGCATCTATTTATCCTGAGGCGAACACAGGGGATGGCCATTTTCACTGTTAAGAATTACTTAAGTCAGCTACAGACTGTACTTCAGTATTTTATCACTTGTGAAAAAACATTGTCTAAGAATTTCTTTATGGTCCACAGCTTTACCTTAGTTAGGAAATTCTCATGATTTGAGTAAAATCTTGAAGTTAAGTAAAAGTAAAAGATTTGTCTGAGAATAGTTTTATGACCCTGGGTCAAGATTCATCAAATATCTCTAAATTGATAAGACCACAAAATTAACTAGGTTGGTGATCTTGATGACTGGCACTTTTACTCTTTTCTCCCTACGGACTTTGTTTGTTTATTGTTGTTTAACGTCCCACTCAAGAATATTTCACTCATATGGAGATGTCACCATATGCCGGTGAAGGGCTTCAAATATTGGCCTATGCTTGGCACCTACAGCCATTAAGCATTGAGGGTTCTTTAACGTGCCGACATCTACTGTGACATGGGACCTCCGTTTTTACTGTCTCATCCGAAGGACAGGAAACCAACAAGTCTAAAGAACATACAAATGGCATTCCATTTAGATATTCATAAAGCATTGGTTCTCAAACAACATGATGGCAAATTTTTACTTTGTAACAGGCCATCCTGAAAATGTACTTTGTTAATGTATAATGAAGTACACGTCTCTTGTTATCTAATATCTGTGAGTTTAAATGACTTTCATCATACGCATTTTGATATTCAACAATTTTTTGTCATATATTAATAATTGAAGTTTAAAATTTTACATACAAACTAAATGCAATGTGACAATTAACTGTTTATTTGCTATTAACGTATTGCTTTTATTTGCCTCTAAATCTAATTATCCTTTGAAAGTTTTGCTTTACTTTAAAATTTCCCATGTATACAATTACAGACCAAAATGGCAAAATCAAACAGGGTGGAAATTTGTCAGTATCAATACTTGAAGTGAGTAAGGGGGTAGGTCGTGAATATTTTTTCAGTTCAAATCATTACAGTACAAATATGATTAAAAACCTGGTGATATTATTACATACAATACAGTAAACATCAATGAGTCCTCAAGAGACCAACAAGAAAAGTTCGAAACATTGGACTTCGACTCGTGGATGGTAATTGAGAATCATATGTTTTTAGTTTTTCAGAGGTTTTATAAGGTGTATCTGACTGATTCAAAACCATTTAAGACATATATAGTCCTTATAATTATAATAAGTGCTAAAAATAACTTAATTTTCATGAAATTAAGAGTATTTATGAGAAGGAAAAAAATTACTATGGAGCGATTTGGCACCTGTGTAAATTTGACTTTGAATAATTTGTAGGAATTTTAAAAAATGCACCCAAATTCTAATATTTGAAACATTGAGAAATTTGACTCATAAATGTTCAAATGATAAAATGTTTATAAGTACATCAGTGCTCCAGATAACCAGCATATTTGCATATTTTACACATAAAAATCAAATGGGTACGCAAGCAAATCAAAATCCATGCATCAGATCCAACGCAAATAAAAACTGATGCATACAATTAAATACAGTCATCGCTAGATCTGAAACTTACTGAGAGATAAATTATTTAGTTTACTTGTTCTCAATGGATCTAGGTCATAAAGAGTACATGTGTTAAAGAAAATGCTGTTTTGCTGACCAACACCCAGGTGTGGACTTACATTGTATAGACAGCTAAATGTACTAGCGAAAAAAAGAAACTGTAGTTTAGTAATTTCATTCATTGATAAATATACAAAATATAATGTTGCATCATGTATATCATTATTTAACATAATGCATTGTCTTTCAATTCAAACATCAAATCACGGATTATGTCCATAATGGTTGATACTAACAGCCACTGAAAGTATGGGAGTACAAAAATGTTTCACAAGTTTAATAGCGTGTATGACCTCCATTTGCACTGATACATTCTTCACATCTATGATGGACTGAACAAATCAAGTTATACTGAAATGCCTGGGGAATGTCCCACCATATAAGCAATAAATAATGACAAAAAGTGTCCAACGTAGCAGGGGGGTTTGGCTCTTGACATAGACATCATTCCATTTCATCCCAAACATGTTCTATAGGTGATATATCCGGTGACATCGCAGGCCAGCATAGCATATTCACATTTTGCTGCTGTAGATAGTCACTAACAACGTGTGTGATGTGCAGTCATGCATTGTGCTACAGCAGAATGACGTTACACTAGTTGTTGTGAATGATTGGAATGACGTGCTGACATACAATATTGTCACGGTGGTGTACGCTGGTTAAATTGACATCCACTATCACCAAAGGGGTCCTTCCATGTGTTGTAATTCCATCCCAGACCATAATGCCCCCTCCGCCAAATTGTCGGAGCTGAATAACGCAGGCATCAATATAATGTTCTCTGGCACGACGGTAAGCACAAACATGACCATCACTGCTGTGAGATTTCAATCTCGACTCCTCTGTAAACAGAACTTCCGCCCAATCTTTGTTATTGAAACAACAATACCTCCTACACCACACTGACCTCATAACTCAGTGACACTAGAGCAGAACAGGACATATATCAGGATGTCTTGGACAGATGTTGTCCACTCGCAATCTGTTCCTTATAGTAAGAGGACTTATTTGTCAATGCCCAGGGATGCTTCTAGCAGTCAAAGAGGCTGATTGGAATCAATTACGCAAATGTTATGTCCATATATATACGTATCTTGTCGACTTGACATCAAACACGGCAGTCCTGAATGGTGCCAGTTTGCTGATATCTTCTCCATCAAGAATTTACAGTGTTAATTTGAATTCCAAACTGCCTTGCCACATTGCTCCCAGATATCCCAGGTTCAAGCATCCCAGTAGCATGCAAACGATCATTTTCAATCATGCGAGGCATCTCTCAATCAAAATTTTATTCCAAAAACCAATGTTTTTCTGTTTCAATAGATAGAATCTATGAATGCAAGAAATTCTAAACGATTACTAACCACGTGTTGCTTAGGATCAAAACTCCAGAAAAGCGTGCTGTGACCATCAAGGCGAATCAAACACTATATTTAAAAATTAGAGTGTTAAATATTCTATTTATAACATTTTCCAGTTAAGTTATATCAGGCACTAGATTTAGGCTACCTGATGTTCTGAACAAGTCTACTGTACGGCTTGTGAAATGTAAACAAACCAGCTTTTGCTTAAATTACATCACTTGACTGCGACTATGCATTTGAAGTTTCTGAAAAAGTGTAATTTATTGTGTAGATTAATTTTAAGTATCATTCATATACTTTCTATAATATTAAGGCCTGGTGAGTTGGTAGGTTACGACAGAATCTGAAGTTGGCTTTCCTTTTACCATTGAGAGCTCACAGTTAGAGTGACATCATATTTGGGGCAGATCCCAATTCGCTATTAAGATCTAGGGGCAATATCTGAAATCCTTCACCACAACTGGCCATAAAAATCATCAATATCCTAAATAAAATTCCTTTTATTAATATTACCTTAAACATGCACAGTTACACTGTTCACTTTATGAGAAATATGCCTCAAAGACCATACCAAAGTTAGACATGGACAGCAAATTCGCCTCGAAGTTCGCCCAATTTGATGTTCACTTTCTGTACTGTATATCTAGTGTCACTGAATTTTTTCAAAAAATTTCGAACTGTTGACGTAGATAGTGGATACATTAAACATTTCCACTGCCTTTCAACCAGTTAAACACACTCCATCTAACTATAATATTGTCTGCTTTTTAGTTGAGACAGAACTAGTCTATGTGAAGCCATTTTGTTTTGCTTCGACACGGCGTTATAAATAGCTTATGAAAATCCCTCATTCATGCGTCATATCTACAGTACGTGTTCAAAAGTTTTTACCACAGCATCACCATTTATTGGCATTTGCTAACAAATATGATCAGTTTATAACCAAACAATGAATTCACATTACATTATAGATGGAATTTTCATTAGTGGCCTGGCACTGTATTTTTTTGGCTTAGTGAAAAATATCAATATTTTTCATTAAGCCAATCAAAATACAGTAAAATCAATGAAAATAACAGTGAAAAATAAAGCTTTTATTTAATTGATATAATTAATAAATTAAACTATGCCTTTAATAATAAGGAGTGATCAAAGAATACTTTTTATGTTTTTATTTTACTTTTAAGTATACACAGTGTCTTTTTTCAAATAGTATATATATATTAATTAATGGTAATTTATTTAGCAGCCAAGCAGTTATAGTAAAATCAATGGCAATCATAATTTGGCAACAGAATTGGAAAATACCCACTTGACACAAAATTTTGTGGTTAATAATACCCACTTGTTTTAGAAATGATGGGTATTGTACCCAAGTGCTCAGAAAGTTATCTGGAGCACTGGTACATGTAGCATTAAAGAACAAAACTATCTGGTACTTTGTTAATAGCTCAAAACATTGTATAATTTGACACATTGAAGTTCGACTCATTGAAGTTTTACTGTATGTAATATAAAACATACTGAAAAATAAAATATAAAACCTGTAAAGCTGCCTCTCTCATAAACTGTTTGGCTCGGTCATCCCATATTGCCGGTACAGTCAGTACGAAATCTATGTCATCTTGTCCAATAGCAGGCACAGCATTTTGTATGTTCTTAATCAGTTGATCTTTCAGGTAACCAATGCACAGAGCAAACACTTTAATGGCTTCCATCTTCTTCCCACATTCATCAACACAGCAAGTGTCTCTGCTAATAACCTGTGTACGACAGGAGGACAAAAGTTATTTATATATATACAGTGGAACCTCGGTATAAAGACCATCTGACTCACTGACTAAAAATGGCCTGATTAGCGAGGTGGTCTAAATTGAGTATGTTTTCCATCAAATATCAGTTGGGAAATTTTCAAGAGACTGGATATCTGTAGTCTTAAATGCTAGGTGATGGGGTGGTCTTTAGGTAGGGTTCAACTGTTTGTATATATATACCATATATATTATTGATAACAAAATGGTATATAATTTAAAGCTGAACTACGATGATAAAAAGCTTACGAACTTTGAATAAAAAAAATTTGTGTTGAAAAAATGTTTTGAAACATTCCCACTTCATTTCCCCCCACATCAAACATATTTGCAATTGTTTCAACAGAAGACCTCAAAGAGAACCTCTATGTCAAATTCTATAAAGATCCCTTTAGTACTTTCTGAGAAATGGTGATAAAAAGAATTGTTTGTTTAAGGATGGACGACATTAGATGGACTGACAATGGACCATGGACGGAAGGTGATTTGAATATACAGTGGACTCCTCTTAATTGCATAGCCAAAATGTCAGAGAAAATTATCTATTGATGGTGGGCTAAAAATACTATTTATATTGATAATATATCTCATACCCATGAATTTCTTAAATTATATTATATTATATCAGAGTTTTTGAAATCTGTCGGTCTTACTGGCAAAACCAGTAAATTTGACAAAAGTCCGGTGAAATTCAGAAAATAATCGGTCCAAATGACCAGTAGCCTAAATGTTTGCGCCATCCAATCCTGATTTTTGTGGAAACGCTTGGTAAAATGAGACGAAATAGCTGATCACCAGATGCGACCACTTTGGTGTCTGGACGACCAAAAGTTATTCAAAGACAAGTATCATACTGAAGTAGTTATTGGCCCAAAATAAAATGGCGAGTGCCCTACCGTCCTGCTAAATTCATATCATGGCCATCATTTATTTACAAGACAAGGCATAATCCTCTATTTTGTGTCAAGTTTTAATAATATCTTATCCATGCACAGAAATGATTACATCTAATCATGTGACAACCATGTGATTAAACATTGACCTGTCATGGCTGACGACGAGTATCCATGTAACAGTCACATACATCTACTGACCTAGTGAGTAATGTGATTTAAATGTTGTTCATTCCCGAGAACATTAAAGATGTGTTTACTCAAACTCTAATTAAAACGCATTTAAGTCTAGCAAAGTAATTATATTTATTTGTCTTCAACATTTTTAAACTGTCATCGCTAACAGCTTAAACAGTGTCAAGGATAGTTCGACCGAAAGTTTCTATTTTTAACCGAATTCACATTTGACCCACTGACACACATTTGTTATATCATTTTAATGTGCATTAAAATAGTTGTTTATAACTGACCCAGTGTTTGTTTTTCACCAGTATTTTTGGGGGAACTGAGATTCCCAATAAGTGTGATGTTTATAATATACCGGTAGGCCTATAGATGTGCAAAAAGTATTCTACTATTCATACATTCTGTACACTATTACCAGCGATACTGTTAATTTTTTTTTACAATGTAAGTATATATTCTATGTAAAACCCATCAATAGAAATTTCACTATTAAATAGAAAATGTTTTCAAATTTCATTGCTTATTTCAATAGGCCTAAAAATTTTCAAATTTGTATTTTCAAAATCTTGAGATTTAAACAAAAAGTAAGAATTAGACATCACAATTCTACTTAGCCACTTTTTTCATCACAAAAAATAAAACTTTCTGATTTAAAAACAATCCTTTAATTTTTAATTCAGAAAATCAAAAATAGAAAAAAAAACATAATGAAATTGAATTTGTTTCACTGTTAAATTTCATTGAAATGCATTTTAAAGAAATGACTTCAGAACACAAATATATGGTTTTACATAAGAAATAAACATGTAGTGAAAAATAATAGTGTATATTACATGTATACAAATTTTCCATGATGTGCAGGTAAAGACTGATTGAGTGGTAGATATAGGAATAATAAATTACTGGTCCTCCTTTGTGTTTTTTCTTTACTTTTTACAATGATGTTTGTCC
This sequence comes from Atrina japonica, assembly GCA_030159075.1. Lineage (NCBI taxonomy): Eukaryota > Metazoa > Mollusca > Bivalvia > Pterioida > Pinnidae > Atrina > Atrina japonica. The sequence goes on along the minus strand of BROG01001785.1, from coordinate 10,433 downwards.
AAAATATATGGGCCACCACTTTATCATTTGGACCAGTAATTCTGAAATTTTACTCGCCCAAAAAACATTTTTTGGGACAGCCATAGACTGAAAGTTTGATGAATGATATAGTGAGGGAGATGGAGCTGGAAAATGAATAAAAAAATGAACATATACATGTACAACAGTTTATTTGTCTATTGCTTTTTTCAGTAATATGAAATTTTGTAATTCACTGGTCAGGTTGACCAGTTAATTATTTTTCATTTCAAAACCTCTGTTATATATATAAAAAAAACAAAATTTTGCTGTAACAAGGTTTAATATACATTGTATCTCCCTTCCATTTCGATATAAATGGAGTTGACTATATATATATAAATATATATATATATATATATATATATGTGTGTGTGTGTGTGTATATATATATACTATATATCTTTTGGGCATATGGCCTGGGCCTTTTGAATTGGAGTTTTAGTAACAATTCATTGAAACTGAGAAATCTAAAAAATACACAACGTGTGTGTTTACCAAGGGTTTTCATACGATTAAACCAAGTACTTATTTGTCACAGATAATAAAACAGACCGCGTAAAAAGATTATATTTTGAAATTATGCATTTTATTCAGAAATATGAATATACATGTATTTATACCGATATCAAGAGAATAAGATATAAAGCCTAACATTTTTAGTTTTATATATCGCTGCTAAAATCATTATCAAAACACCAAAATAGTAGATGAAATGCCCATACATGAGCGATGTAATTTTTCACTTGACTGAACAGACAGGTGACCCACAGAGTATACGTACTAAAGCTAACTGGATTGATACGGTGATTGACAGGTGACTAACTGTGAAACTGAGTTACCTGTACAGGTAGGAGGCGGCCTTAAAAGTTCCCATTTAAGTCTGGAAAGGATATCATGATAAATAATAAGTGAAAAAAAAATCATGGTGTACGACTACTTAGGAAATTCTACATGTGCCTAGTGTGTTTTGAGGACAATATAATAATGCATATATTTATTATTGTCACTTATCAAACAGAAGAAACTTGAATATTTTTGGAAAAAATAAACGCCTCTTTTTTATCCATCAACTTTCTTACATTTAAAAGCTACGCTGTAAACATGCATTTCACATACATAAGTCTGTATTAATAATCTGACACTGATAAGAATAGCGGACACACTTACGTCATACTCCAAGCACTCTTGAGATTTGCTGATCATTACTGAAGGCGGTCAATCGGGGCATGGGTATTTTTAGTCATTTAAAGGTAAATATCTCGATACCTATGTGGTTTTCGACATTGTGGTTTTTTAATTATTGGTTATATGGGTCATATAAAAGTATATATGAAAAAAACAATTTTCATGTTCATTGACCTTTAAATACAAACAAAAAATTCCATTCTGATAGCTTTTATGCCTTTAAGTTTAACACATACTACTAGGTATAAGATTAATTATCAAATTTCTACGCTATTTGTTAACTCACAGTTTTCTCGTCATGCAGCAGCATCTTAAATCGAAGGAAGTAGTAGTATTTTTCATGTCCTTCTTCAGCTGTCAAATCGGAGTACTGATCTTCTGCCTCATATCCAAATGCCACAAAATTCTTGCCCTCATCCAACAGAAGAGCTGTAGGTGCCTTATGGGAAATAAGTTTACCTGATCCAGCAAAGTAGTTAGTGTGAACCTTGTTCCATTCATGTTTAGCAGAGAAAGCAAAACCGGAGTAAGTTGTGCCAAAATCAATGGCAGCAACATAAAGTCTTGTTGTTTTGCTGTTGATTTGATCCATCTCTGAAATTAGAGAAATAAATTTTTTTTTTTAAAAATTCAAATTAAGTGTCATTTTCTTTGCAGGAAACGTGGCATCAAAGGACTACATGTACATATAGTTTTGAGTTTCAAATTGGTAATTCAAGCCGGTGAATTACATGTAAAAACTGCTGATTTATATCAAAGACTCAGTGGTCCACAGAACATAGTCTGATCTAGGCAATTTGTCAGACCAGACCAGTGTAGGACTATAATCTATGTCAAAAACATTCACCAGACCTGTAATAAACATAAAGCCGAGAAAGTGAAAACAAAACATGTGAACATTTTCAAAATCTTTAAAAAAATTTTAAAAAAATTTTTAGTATGAAAATTGAATTTTAACCTTTAACATTTTTGTCAAGTGAAGCTAGTCATGTAGGCCTATACATCAGTGTTCATGCTTTCATTTGCCACATTCGCATTTGGTGAATCTTTTAAAAAATTGGCGAATGAAATTCTCTTCCGGCGAAAATCATTGCCAAATGAAAATTTGAATCTTTTTTATAATTTTGGAAAATGATAATTCCCTGCAAATAGGCATTTCCAATCTGCCTGCTGTGTACAATTAATCTTCCAGTTTGTTTCACACCTGTACATTGTTTTGACAGTTACAGGCCCGTTACAACGAAGGTTTGATACTCCGAAGGCCCGATACTCCAAAGGCCCATTACTACAAAAACCTGTTACTCCGAAAACCCGTTACACCGAAAAGTGCACATAATGTTCAATTTCTGAAGAGTGACTAAGCTGTTATGGTGCACCATGTGCAACAACACGAAGGAGTCTTTGGGTGAGTGGGTGCGTATGCTGCCCTTGTTTAAATGTTACAAACTTGCAATGGCAAATTAGTGCGATAGCGCATTTTTAAATGTTTTACAAACCCGCCGTCGCACTTTTACACATGGACCCATCGGGACACCATACTATTGCGCTAGTAAACACACATTCGTGCAAACGTGCTCATGCTAACACACCATATTACAAATACACACATCATAATTGTGCTATCTCACTAACGTACAACACACGGATAAAGAATCATGTAAACATGTTATCATGCTTTTGTTCTTACACTAAAAAAGGAGTGAGGGGTGGATGAGTAAAGATTATCGCCAAAATGAGTATGCGACACTGAGGTAAAAACATGTTAAGTGAGAAAAATACAAGGGTAAATGGAAGGTGTTTCATCTCAGGTAAAAAGAGGCCTGATGTTTTGCGATCGAAAAAATGAAAAAGGAATGCTACAACGAAACAAACAAAACAGGTCAAGCAATGCAAAAAAGATTTGTTTAAAAAACATTAATCCCAGTGCCGGCTACTGGTCTTAGTCAGTTACTGGTCCCTGCATGACCAGCATGGAGTTCTCATGTCCGTCTGTTTTTAACACTACCATTACTGTATGGGTTTAATCGCTGGGGCTCAGATATCTTTTCATAAAAGGAAATCAAAGTAAAACACAAGAAAAAACAAGATTTGGAACTGAATCCCTGGCTTGTGATTTGATATGGACAAACTAAAAAAAATTGACAATTGAGCATGCACAGGTTCACTGATGCACCAACTATACAAACCAATATCAACAATAAATGCATTATAATTCAATTCAATTGACCACTTTCGGGTTGTCTTGTTACGCCATGATTCGTCATAATAGAGTGCAGTTTCATAGAGCAAAGTTGGGAATCATTATATTCCGGATAAGCAGTTTATCGCCTCTATGACCAGAGATATAAACATCATGGAGTAATACACATGTGCCAGATTTGAAAAATTGATTGCAGGAAAGTGTTGACACTTTCCATATTTACAAGAGAGATAATTTAACTAAAATTAATTTCTTGCAGATGAAGTGAAATAAGATATTGCCGAATATCGTCAATGAAAATATTACATAATCTGAATCAGCCTTGCCCAAGTTTCAGATGAAGTTACGCAGTCTAAGTACAAAGTATTATGACGAAACTGAATGGAATCAGACATCTTGAGAATTGTCCATTCTTAAATGGCAAGTTAATCCCTTTGGGGATTTTTATAGTATTGCCCCAAGTGGGAAAGTTTGCCAGTTTTCTTGCGGAAGGTCGGTAGTCTTTACCCGGGTAACTGGGGTTTCTCCTCCACCAATAAAAACTGGACGCCATCAAATGACTGAAAAAATCAAATCAAATCATTGCCCTGCCCTCCCAACAATAAAATGGCCACGACAGAATTCCCAAAGAGATTATTGGCAAGTTACCAGAGGCATTCGCCAAACAAACAAGCATTCACATTATAAACATCATTCAAAGTACATGTATGTGTCTTATACATAACTAGAATTACACGTAATAGCGAATACATCATAACATTGATCACAATTAGTACAATTTTATGGTGAGTATTTGGCCTACCCACAGGTACTTGCGTGTTAGTACTGTTACTATCAGTAGTGTCATCATAGGCATCGGAACCAGAGGGCTTGGGGGGGGGGGGAGGTTAGCTCCCCCGCTTTTTTTGCAAAGATAGACATAGGTGTTGAAAATTGGGGCTTAGCCCTCAGACGTTTCTGGCGTGTGTGTGTGTTTGAAGTTGGTTTTAGCCCCCCACTTTCAATTTGCTTCCTACGCCTATGGTCATGCAATCCCCGATCGTATGATGCGGGTGTTATTACGATCGGGGGATTGCATGACTCAATTCCTGTGGGAGTAGTATTGAGATACAGACACTTTATAGCATACAGTAGAGCCTACGTGTACAAACCGAAAGTAGAACGAATTTAAAAACATGTCACAATCTGTTCACCTCAGTTAATGAAAGGCAAACTCAAATAAATAATTCTTGTTTGAAAAATAATTATGCGCTTATTATTTTACCTGTTTCTACCGCTTTGTAATGCAGGGAATGAAAGAAGCGACGATAATCTATTCCATGGTGCCTTAGCATCATCTTGTTTGACTTACATGATGAACGTTTCGAACGGAATTTAGTTCTCTCTGAAATAGGACGCTCAATGACGATTCTCCATAAAACCTACGAGAAACCTCCTATTTTCATTAATAAAACTTGTCTTCCCTTCATTATGTAGATTTTTCGGCACTTCGGAAATAAGAATGCACTAAATACTATTAACAGCGATGTAAAAAGCTTGATATATCGCTGCTATTAAATCGGCAGTATTCATTTTGACGCTTAATATCGCTTAAGTCTTATAGCGTAACGCTCGCACATGCGCACAACTACTTCCGCAGGTCAACTGTTTTGACACGCCTACTTTCACTTCGAAACAACATTAATTTTTATAACAAAATATAATGTTTAATCTATAAGTGTATCTGTTCATTTATATATTTAAATACTTAAATGACACCTAAATAGCGTTTTCAAAAACAAAAGAGAGACTTGTAATAAAAATAAAATACTAAAATAATCCTTAACAACGATCATTTTGTGCGGAAGTGTTTACATTAGTAACGAAGTTTACAAGCGCGAAAATACGGAAAACCGATCGTTTGCAAGAGTTACACTACAGCAACGAGAAAGATGACAGCGGAATCTCAGCATATTTTGTCAATACCCTCAAAAATAAGGTTAATTCTCTACAAAGGTCTTGTCCCATCAATATTTGATCGAGAGAATGTGCCTCCTGTTCTCGCTGTTCGTTATTCTCCACTCACATCCGACCCTCACCAAATCGACCGAAAGTTTCATTTTCGTCTATTTATAATCATACTATGATCCTGCGAACACTGAGAGTAACAGACCTATCAACAACCTCTAAGGGTCTCGATAAAGCTGCCAAACATTTTGAGGCTGGAGACATTTTCAAACATTGAGTAATTCTAGACGTAAGTACATGTAGATCTAGATCTATATAAATAAATATAAAAACAGTAAATATTACAGCCACTTCCAAATTTTTATAGCCATTATTATTTTTTCATATTCATAATAAAATCACTTTTTTTCAACACAATAATATTGTGAAGCCATGTCTTATCGCATTTGAATAGAAATTTTACTAAATAAACTAAGAATCGGATACTAGATATACTGTGATTAATTCAACCCCCAAAAGTCACATTTGAACCTGTCCATTTCAAAGAATGGGTTTAGTCTATTGTAAGAATTCATTGGTGTTTGATCTAGAATCAAAATCAGAACTTGATTAATCCAGAAATATGTCAGTAGACTACACTATTTACTGATTTTGGTGAATCAATAAATAGGTCTACTGTCATAATTCAGAAGTAAATGGCAGTGTGATGATCAGTCTTGAGGATAGGTAAATATTTATATACACTGCATCAGTTTGATACCACCCAGATATAACTGAAATAAAGTAGAAATTGTGGCCTATAAAATATCAGATAAACAGAGTCACACAAATATTCAGACATTCTATTATTTAACAATATTCAGATTGATGACACTCTTATGTATATAAAGGCCCCAGTGCATTGCCTCAATGAAAAAACAGCGGGTATAGTGTCTTTCTTTGCATCAGTGGCAAAGAAAAAATCAGATATGCATACTGTCAGTGTCCAGTGGGGTAAGAAACTTGAGTGCATTGCATATATGTTTTCCTAATATTTTTTGATTTCCTAGTATTATGTGACCGATGGTTCTAATCACATTCACCATTAAATTTGTAAGTTGTTGATGTATTTTTATTTATATATACAAAAACATGTCTACAAATGAAATAAATTTATCCTCACTATAATGCTATATAACATTCATCCAAACATTCACACACAATAATAATCATGTTTCCAGAGATAAAATACTCTTATATTTAATGTTGAATATGCTACAGACCAGGGCACTGTTGTTTCTTCAATTTGATGTTAGAGTAATAAAAAAATAAAATTCATTTACTAAAATTTTATATATTATTTAAGAAAGATAAGTTATCCTAAAAGCTACTCCAGGTGCATTTATATATATTTTCTACATGATGGTGAAAAACAATCATTACATTCTACTTATATAGAACATTTTTATTTCACTTGATTTCATTATAAATTATTAAATCAAATTCACACAGACACACACAACACACATTTATATGTATTCTATTTCAAATGACTTATTATTTCTTTAGGAGTTAAAATGGAGTCCTCTGATTGGGTAAATGAATTTTACCAGTATTCTCAGAACTATTTTCTAAATTTTTAATTAGAAATTCATATAAATTTTGATTTTCAAAATTTTAAGATTTGATAGTACACAATTTTAAAAAATAAAAAACAATATTAAAGTTATCTCCCCTGATCTTCAGATCTGTATGTTTCATAACCATTGGCCACTCGGGGTGTAACAATGAACACATGGACATGATTATACACTCACTCTTTTCTCTCTTCAAATATATATTTCTTTCTTCAGTGGTTTCAAACTTCATTTTGTATTCATTTATCAATCAATTAATAATGAAACATATGAAATTAAATTAAATGTTACTATGGAAATATTTTTATAAAATAAAATTTCACACATGTCACACTTATGAAACTTCCTTTTCATACATGCATGCACTGCTGTCTGAAGAAATAAAAATAATGCACTGTTTCACCTTATTTCATTGGTCAATGTTGATAAAAATAACTTACAGGTGACTCACGTTTCACCAATTTCTTTATATGATGTCTCACACACACACACCACACATATTTTTTTGTTGGCCGACATTGATTCACTTATTGAACTTTACTGTTTAAATATTTTTTGTAATACAATATATATTAAAAAAATTGAGTTTGAATATCTTGATTAATTTTCAGACTTGCACAAAGCTGCAGCCATATAGGGGCCTACTCTTCGCCTTAAATTCGGTTCAACGATAGTAACAATGATGAGAGTTGTACTTCTAAACCTTGCAAATGGGATGTGCCAAGAGCTATGAAAATTAAACCTATTTCCACTGTCAGAGTGGAATTTGAGTAGAACCCAGAGTACAGCACCGCCAGTTGGTGGAGGAGAGAGGAGCATATTAAGAAACCATTGGACTTCGACCCTCGACATCCAACACAGAGGCAATTTGACTTAAATAGGTCACTGAATCAACTAAAAGAGTTGAAAAAATTATTTCTAAGGTCTATATCGCTTTTCAAAATAACTCGGGAACGAAACGTTTTACGCGCTATCTGTCCACAGCAAACAGTTTTTTAGTGTCAATATTGGCCGAATTTAAGCGATTTTTTGTTTTGTTTTGTAATCCGATTTTACAAAACAAAAAAAAACCGCTTAAAATCGGGGCAAAAAGTTCGGCCTGGTGTCAATAGTGATAACGCCCATGTATGATCGAAATTCTGTGTTGGATATTTTTTTCTTAATCTTTAGATAATTTTCCACTTAAATATGATATTACAGTCAAATATCTACATATTTACATTCAAATTAAACAAATAAAAATAAATAATAGAAAAAAAAAAACTCTTTCGTTACTCCAGATCTCAAATCAAATGTTTTATTGCCAATCAACGATATATCAAGCTAACATCAAGGTGTCCCCATTGAGGCAGAACAATTACATTGTGATTATGCATAACAAACTCAAATTCAAATTCTTTATTGACAAGAAACCATTTACATGCTGGCGTGAATGTAATAACATAATATGATTGTTACATGTATACATCATTACATCATTACAACTTACAATGTGTAAATAAGTATATGAGCAGAGACATATATAACATTTATGTATAGATTAACATAACAAATATGAAATAAACGGTAAAATCAAAGATTCGTGTTGCGATTATACCGATTTATACAAACAAGTAACCTATGACATATGTGTATTTTTTGTAAGAAATTATTAAATATATTGTTACATCTGGATCCGAACTGATACTATCTGTGAACATCAATCAGATAGTATCATTTCTGATCCAAGGTCCATAGTAAATGATAATGTTGTAGTGATATTTTTGCTTTATATATACTTGAGTTGTATTTCTCTACATGAATCGTATTCGATCCACTGTCATCTACGTTAGGATTAATTAACACCTTTCACCTTTATCTCTGCGACCGAGTTTTCATGTTCGGAATTCTAATCACCGCCATCGAAACATTCATTTTTTTGTGAATGCGTAGATGGCCAAGTGGTTAGGACGTCGTGCATGAGAGCCAGGCGATTGGTGCCGTAGGTCGCGGATTCGAACCCCAGCCGAGGCATGGTGAAATTGTAGGTACCTTGTTACATCTGTATGTATGCTATATATATTATATATATATATATATATATATATATATATATATATATATATAAATATAATATATATATAACGGCGCACCAACAATCCTGTATCTCAGTATACCTGTAGGTATACAGGGTTAGAGCGGAGACTTTAACCAAAACTCTGCTATCCATGGGATATATATATATATATATATATATATATATATATACAAACGTGTTATATATATATCATCAGCGTCGGAAGCAATTGAAAGTGGGGGGGCTAAAACAACTTAAAAACACATACACACGCCAGAATAAACGTCTGGGGGCTAAGCCCCAATTTATTAAACACCTATGTCTATCTTTGCAAAAATTGGAGGGGGAGCTAAGCCCCCCCCTAGCCCCCCGGTTCCGACGCCTATATATATATATATATATATATATATATATATATATTAACCAAAACTCTGCTATACAATAGGTTATCTATATCTATATATTAACCAAAACCCTGCTATACAATATGTACCTCAGATATCTATGGTATAACAGGCTGTTATCTATGGGATAGCAGACCATATCTCTGAATACAGCCAGATATACCGGCAGGGTTATGGGGCAGCTGGAGTTATCTATGGGATAGCCTGTTTGTAACCCAGAATACCTCCTGATATTCAGAGTTATTGATACTTAATTTATACAAATTCGAGGTTTCAACGAAATACTTCGCTCTAACCCTGTATACCTACAGGTATTCTGAGATACAGGATTGTTGGTATGCCATTTTAATTAAAACCTTAGATTCCCATTGCAATTCATGTATAGCTAATAAGCCAATCAAAACAGCTGTTTTATGATATTCTAAGATAAAGAGATGCAAAATCTGATTATTATTTCTATTACCAGTAATAGCTAGATAATGAAAACGCAGATAGATATATAAATTCATTCAACAGTCATAATCTAAGAATTATCTGAATTGAAGATAGTGAATGCATTTTAATAATGTAATATTTGTTGCCTTCTGGTATATATAAGGTGTGCAGGACTTCATGAAGCCAGTTGAAGACAATTTGATCTTCATTACTACGTAAAGATATGGACAGATGTTCGAAAGACAGGTTAACCATATATTTATGTTTAGTTTATAGGGCTGATGAAAAAGGCGTTCTTTCAGGCGCAAGAGGTTTACATTTGAGGGAAAAACGTATTGCAACCTCCACCTCATCTCCACATCAAATACAAATTCTATCTTCCACCTTCATTTAAAATATCCACCTCGTTCTACATGTAAATCATGAGAGCTGATACGAAGTTTTGTTAGTAGCTACTGTTGATTTTCATTACCAACGTTCAGATATGATTCAAATCTAAATGATATTTTTTAAACATACGATAAGTGCATATTTTGTTTACTCAATTCACATTTAGATATATTGACGAC
>BROG01001784.1:0-28294 GCA_030159075.1 Atrina japonica | reverse complement strand
TGCCTTATTTATGCACAACTTGCTGGGTGATTTATCTGGCCTTGCTCATATACACTCTGTTAGGTTTTCTCTATATCTTGCACATATACAGTGTGCCTCCTACTTATGCCCCGCTAGGTGGCCTCTATATTTGTTCATACACACTATACTGTATAGCCACTGTACGTTAGTGGTTAGAGCATGATATATATTTTAAATCAATCATCTCTCTCTCACCTTTAATCAGCTATGGTACAAGTCATGCTAGATCCTAACCTTTCTATGAAAGAAGATTTACCAGTTTTTTTGTGTTTTGTGATTTGGTATTATCCTGTGTACATTGTAACCAATTAATCGTCTTCACCTTTATACAAGGTGTGTTTGAAAAGCCCTAAGCATGAGAAGCCATTTACAAGGACTGCAAAGTCCCATAACCCTTGCAAATATTGTCAAAGGTTGGCGATAATCAATTTTTCCAGTTCTTGTTGACTTGGAAATTAATACCAAATTCACGGAAATTAAAAGTATGAAACAGTAAAAACACAACATACACAAAAACAAATATACTCACTCTACAGACAGGATATTTCGTTCCTGACTATCTTTCATGGACATGATTAGGAATGGAGGTCCGTTGATGCTGACAACTGCTTTCACCTGATGATTAATATGTTAAAATTAATTACATCCAATGACCAAATGACTAATTAGCATTGAGAATCAGTTACATCTAATGATAGAGGCTAACCAGCATTGAGAATCAGTTACACCTAATGATAGAGACTAACCAGCATTGAGAATCAGTTACACCTAATGATAGAGACTAACCAGCATTGAGAATCAGTTACACCTAATGATAGAGACTAACCAGCATTGAGAATCAGTTACACCTAATGATAGAGACTAACCAGCATTCCAAATCAATCGTTACTTTACAAGAGCTGACTAAAGACTGACTACAATTCATACTGCTCACTTCTGGAATTGAACTAAGCTCTAACATGTCTTAAAACATACTTGTGTTGTTACATAACTCTTATCAGTAATTTGACGTTTTACGTTTTACTTTGACTTTATGTAAAACTGTATAGATCTGACAAATTATTTGGAGATGAGTGATTGCAATGTTTAAACATGCCACTCACTAGTCCAGGTTTTGTCCCATACTTACTCATGTTACCATGACAAAAGTTAGGCCATAGTTGCAAATTTTCAACAACAAAAAAGGTCCGGGTAAGCAAGACTGATCAGATTTTAACGAGAGAGCAACCTCAGAAAAATGAATGATTGTGTTTTGACATAGGAAAGCTTTTATCTGATATTAAAACCTGATGTCACAAAGGCTCTGTGGGTTAACATTATACTTCAGATTTTGGTTATGTGAAAATGTCTTTCAAAGAATGGTGAATGTGGTTTTTTATATTCTGAGAATAAATAAATAAAAAAAAATGATATACTCAGATTTCCGAAGTGAGCCAGCGGATCTTTGTGCCCACCATCAAAAGTGTTTCATTTCATTTATGGCAGACTGTTCTTGTCTCTTATTTTTGTCTCAACAATGAATTTGAACTAAAACCTATCTATTTGTCAAGTACTTTTTCACAAGATTATAACAATACAAAATATAAACTGCCAAAATCCAAGATAGCTTAACAATACCTGTCAACCTCTAAAAGTGAGATGCTGGTTATGACCTGCATTGAGTAAAACAAGAATTACACGTAATTACATGTCTCGCTTGTTCCTGCTTTGATATCAAATGTAGTAAGTATATATTTCTGGGGCTGGGGCAGTACCCCAACATACACTACTGAATGTGTTTTTAAATAACAATCAATAATATATATGGTTTAAGGGTGGGGCTGTGAATGGTTTTTAAGTAATAAGCAAAAATATAAATTCCAGGGGGTGGGGCAGGACCCGTATATGTACCACTAAATGGTTTAAGGGTGGGGCTGTGAACAGTTTATAAGCTATAAGTAAATACATATATTTCAGAGGATAGGGTTGGGCCCCAAAGGATCCCCCATACACCATTGAATGTGTTTTCCAATAATGGTCAATAATACATATGGCTTAAGAGTGGGGCTGCGAACAGCTTTTAAGTTATAAGTAAAAATATTAATTTCAGGGGGTAGGGCAGGACCCCCCACAATGACCCTATCAAACAACAATGAATGTGTTCACCCATAACAAACAAGAATATACATGGCTTAGGGGTAGACATGTGAATGGTTTTCAAGATATACATAAACTTTAATTGTCAAAATCCAAGATGGCCACCTGGCAGCAATTTTGTAATCCAACCCGCCTGAAATTGTACAGTGCACAACCAGACCTATAGGAGAATCTATATGTTAAATTTCATAAAGATCCCTTCAGTACTTTCTGAGAAATAGCGATAACAAACTTTAATTGTCAAAATCCAAGATGGCCGCTTGGCAGCCATTTTGTGATCCGACGTGCCTGAAAATATACACTGCACAACTAGACCTCAAGGAGAACCTATATATCAAATTTCATAAAGATCCTTTCAGTACTTTCTGAGAAATAGCTATATCAAGAATTGTTGAAGGACGGATGACAGACAACAGAAGAAGGACTGAAGACGGACCACGGATACAAGGCGATTTGAATATCCCACCATCTGTTGATGGTGGGCTAAAAACAAAATTCTGTGACATAGAAATCACAACAAAATAAAAAAAACGGCACTGGCAAGAGTTCAGGGCAGAAGTCTTTAATTTATTGCCCTGAACAAACAATTGTTGACATATCCGTATACGAGAAAAATTCTTTACACAGGGTGTAAAACAACATTTAACTAAATATATTTCACATATTCGACCCAATAAGTGCCCATGTCCCTACAACAGCCCCTCCACCATTAGTGCAGATTTGCTCACCTATTTTTACACATGATCAAGTATCTTTTCTGGCCGGTTTAAGAGATGTGGACTAGAAAAACTTTGCCACCGTGCCTTGTAAAGAATTAAACATTTTGTGTTAATTTAATTATTAATAGGTCCCAATAAGCGCCCAACCCTTTTTCTTATTTTGTGTCGCACCCATGAGCACTAAATGGGTCTAATACTGGGTAAACTGTACATGTACTTATTTTAGCAGTATTTTAATATTTGTGCCTTTCGCGCTCAAGTCATTGCGCTAATTCCAGGGCAGCGCTGAAATTTCTCCATCCGGGCATTCTGAAAAAAAAAGACAAAGCCAATGAAATGAAATGCGCACATTCACAATTGCGCTAATAAGTCTATACCTCCTGAGAGCGCTAAAATATGAGTGCACTAATTTAAATACACATACAATATTGCCTCTACATATGCTAACCTTTGGACATAACGTTGCCAATATCATACCAATTTCTGCTCCTCTGGAAACTGCCAAGATACCGATACCTCCATCTTGAACTGACGGTTGAGCAGTAAACCATGTAATACTGTCCTTGAAACAAAATACACAAAAACTGTTACTGCAAAAGTCATTAATGTAATATACAGTCAAACCTGCCTTAAAGGCCACCTGTTCTCAGCAGCCACTCGTCTTCAACAGCCAGATTCTGTTCCCCCAATCAATTTCACTATATAAACATATCTAAACCAGCAGCCACCTGTCAAATGTGGTCAACGGCCAATGATATACAGGACAAATTGCTTGGTTTTACAATGCTGGGCTGAATAAATGGGATTTTATTGTCCTAGAAATAGTTTCCTATACAAACGTACTCCATTTTTGTAGTTTGCACTGTAACCTACTGACACTGTTTTTCCTGTTGTTATAAATCTCAATGTTTTCTTATTGAATGGACAAGAAAACAACAAAATTTATTCATAAACCAAAAAAAATTTATATTTATAGCCATGAACATTTCTGATTGTAGTTTGTACCAAAAAACATTCTGAGAGGTGTTTCTGATTGTACTGTAACACATTCTGAGAGGTAGGCCTATTTCTGATTGTACCGTAACACATTCTGAGAGGTATTTCTGATTGTACCGTAACACATTCTGAGAGGTATTTCTGATTGTACTGTAACACATTCTGAGAGAGGGCCTATTTCTGATAGAACTGTAAAACATTCTGAGAGGTATATCTGATTGTACCGTAACACATTCTGAGAGGTAGGCCTATTTCTGATTGTATTGTAACACATTCTGAGAGGTAGGCCTATTTCTGATAGAACTGTAAAACATTCTGAGAAGTAAATCCGATTGTACTGTAATACATTCTGAGAGGTAGGCCTATTTTTTTTTTAACTGTAAAACATTCTGAGAGGTATATCTGATTGTACTGTAATACATTCTGAGAGGTAGGCCTATTTCTGATTGTACTGTAACACATTCTGAGAGGTAGGCCTATTTCTGATTGTACAACATTCTGAGAGGTATAATGAACCAGTACCTGTCCCCTACATTTATATGACCCTACCTCTGAAGCATTCTGAGAGTATTTATGAACCAATATATGTCCCCTATCTGTACATTCCCGTACCTGTACATGTCCCCTATCTGTACATGTCCCCTACCTGTACATGCCCCCTATCTGTACATTCCCGTACCTGTACATGTCCCCTATCTGTACATGTCCCCTACCTGTACTGTCCCCTATCTGTACATGTCCCCTACCTGTACATGTCCCCTATCTGTACTGTCCCCTATCTGTACATGTGCCCTACCTTACATGTCCCCTATCTGTACATGTCCCCTACCTGTACATTCCCCTATCTGTACACGTCCCCTACCTTACATATCCCCTATCTGTGAAGCATTCTGAAAGATACAATGAACCAATACATGTCCCTCACCTGTGGAACCATTTTAAACTAGTATTTTGAGAGTACTGATGAACGAATACATGTCCCTTACATGTAAAGCATTCTGAGAGGTATAAGGAGGTATTGCATAAAATACATGCATGATTGCTGTAACTTTCAGAGAAGTAAGGAGTTCAATTTATAGCATAGCTGATCAGGAAGTATCTAGTGGCAACATAATGCTAAAAACAACATACCAAGAAATACTGAAGTGAAATATCAAAATGATCTGTAGGTAAATCATCGTGCAAGCAGTAAGCCAGAGCCAATACAACAAATCCATGTGATGCTAGAAGTGCGGCCCGATATTCCATTAAACCCCCGGTGATTCCGTATAAATCAATAACACCTGGAAAAGGACCCTGACCTGTAAAACAAATTGATAATTTTTAGTGATCAAATTTTTGTTTATCAATCTCCTTTTTTTTTTTTTTTTTTTTTTTTGGGGGGGGGGGGGAGGTTCCTGTTCTTTGTATTTATACTGGTGCAGTACCTATTATCTGGTGGTACCTGATCTTCCACCAAAAGTTATCAGCTTATATTGCATCTGAAGGTAAACTTTTAGGATACAAAATTTCAAAGTAATTTGATGACTTGAAATAAAGATATTTGGTAATAACCTGGAGAGGAGAAACTGAAATAAATTATACAAAATGAATAAAAATGTCTGAAAAGACATAAAAAAATGCATTAACGACTGATCTTCCAATTTCGATAAAAAAACCACAAACTTCAATGATACATCCATATAAATCACTCAGATGCACTTTGTTTTTCAATTTATGCAGCGATTCTGTAGGACAAGATATTCAAATAAGGGTACCCTCATGGACTTATTTTGCACCACCCTGGATCCATCCCACAGCCAATACTCTGAATCCATTCCTAAATCGATCATGTCAAAAGATAAAAAAAAAATCGGCAGAAGATCTAAAGTACTTGCTGCTTATAAAGTTTCATTAAAATCCTTTCAGCGATTTCAGAGACAGAGTAAAAAATATCAAGTTTATGTACGAAATGACAGACATGGAGTGATGACTATAATGTTACATGTAGCTCACTTGAGCCTTTAGCTCAGAGGAGCTAAATACAAGAGGCTGGAAGAGTCTAAAATTTTATAGACAAAAATATACAGAAATGGTACATTAACCCACTTACCCTTCAGGACACATTTAGACTGATCTAAGTCTTTGATTTACATAAGAGTCCATTGTTTTTCAGAGGTCTGTGAGTTAAGGTCAGTTTTGTTCGAGAACATGCAGGAATAATCAATATCAGTTTTTTTTTAAGCGTTTGAATTGGTTTACTGAGCACATTTTATAAAATCTTCAGTTAGGAAAATTTAGAGTTTGATTCTAATTCTGTAAAATGAATTAAAATACTATATATATTATATATTAATGCACAGACAACTTTTGTCAATATTACTGGATAATCCTTTAGATACTATATACAAAAGTTAAATACTGGTCTTGTAGGCTTTAAGAAGAAAATGAAAATTTCAAAGTATTTCAATTAAAACAAGACAACAACCCATACAATGCTTGATAGATAACAGCTGAATATACAGTTAAACCTGTATATAACGACCGCCTTAGGGACCAAATAAAACCAGTTTTTATTGGAAGGTGATCTGTATACATTATATAAAGGTTGATTTGTGCACAATTGGTATTACTGGAGACAGCAGGTCTTTACACACAGGTGGCCACTAAAGCAGGTATTACTGTATAAATCATCTGACTATGCCTCCCTCCGCATTGTTATAAAACGACAGTCCAGAATCGGTATGCTCTCCAATCCATGGTTATATGTTCCCAAAATCATTCAGAGAACAACGAGTAAAGGGAAGGAAACCATATACATCAGATTTCTGATTTCACTTTTACGTACCTGGGGGTACAAACAGTACACCTCTTATGTCACCTGTCCTAATTAGTGTCCGGGACACCTGTTGTGACTTGTACCATCGGTAAACTTTCGTACTGGCCATGATCTTGTTGTTTGGATCATTCATCCGATCCAAAGTCAGGTGGTCCTTCCAGAGATATAAGTCAACTACCACAGGAGTCAAAACATTTTTCTTTCGAAATCTCTGATTCTTAGGATCTGATGACATACTCCAAAACAGGCCCATGCCATCGACACCTAATGTGAAACATGACATCTTCTTAAGTTTATGGTTCTGTGTGTGTGTGTGTGTGTGTGTGTGTGAGAGAGAGAGAGAGAGAGAGAAAGAGGGAGGGAGGGAGAGGGGAGAGAGAGAGATAGAGAGGGAGAGAGATAGAGAGGGAGGGAGAGAGAGAGGGAGGAAGAGAGAGTGAAAGAGAGAGAGATAGTGCAAAATGAAAAATAGAGACAGAGATGTACAAGACAAGACTTAAAGAGACAACAAAACAGCTGAGACAGTCAAACATATAGAAACAACTTGACCCCAACATTAGCGAAATCCGCTGGTATTAAAATGCAAAGTTAACATACATAATTATGATGAAATCTACTGGAAAATAAAAAAACACATATTGCAAATTAATAAAAACAAAACAAAACAAATAAAAAGCAACATTCAAAAAATGTGTTACTATAAATCTGCAAAATAAATGAAATGCAATGAAATTTGTATATAAAACGACCTCAAGGAAAATGGTCTTTATAGGAAGGTGGTCTTTATACAGAGGTTGATTTGTACACAAAAAATACAAATTGGGATAACAAAAAATGGTCTTCGTAACCAGGTGGTCTTTATACACAGGCGGTCGCTAAAGCAGATTTTACTGGAATGGAAATGTAAAGTGTGATTGACAGCAGTGTTGATTATCTTTAAGTGTGGTCCATCTTGGCAGGAGACAGGAAAAGAGTGAGAGAGATTATAACTTTTATCCGTATATGTGCCAGAGAGGCTTTCAACTTTTGTCAAGTCAACTTGACCATTTTGATTTGCGATAAAATGTCCGTACGACAAAAACAGTTGTTTTCCCTCTGACAGGCTTGCTTTGACTGTAACCTTTTCCTGCGTGTTCAGTCCACTTATCTTTATGGAAAGTCTAGCATCCACTAATGCATTCTGTGGGGTCACAGTGATGATCGGCATGTATTCTGGTTAT
Source organism: Atrina japonica (assembly GCA_030159075.1). NCBI lineage: Eukaryota > Metazoa > Mollusca > Bivalvia > Pterioida > Pinnidae > Atrina > Atrina japonica. Next base: position 20,384 of record BROG01001784.1, on the reverse strand, counting down.
TGAACTGTGAAATTAGAATTACTGACCTGAAAGTAGAGAATTTTTATTAACAGATAAAAACTCTGTAATAAGTTAAATTTGCAGATTTAGAATTATGGAAACAATTTGCCAGTGATAATTCCAAGTTCATATTGAATATCATGTGAAATACTTTTATGTTCAATGAATATGCCTTTCAGGGTTCCAAAAATTGGTAAAAATGCACTTGCCCTATGGGCGAGTGATTACACGATTTCCACTCATCCGAATTGATTTTGCACTCGCCAAACTATGAAACCGTAGTATTTCAAAGTAGATGTGTTAAGAGTATATAAAATCTTCTTCAAAGTAAATAGGTCTTACATGTAAATGACTTAACACATTAGATACTCTTTATTTGACAAATTGTCATTTTTTTCTTATCAACTTCTTATTACAAAGGTAAATCACAACTAACATTTACAAAAGCAGTCTGAGCAGGCTACTTATATAAACCGCGAAGATAACAAAAGAAAATTAATTATATACACACCATAACGGAATGTTTTAAACAAAAAGTATGATTGATGAATGAATTTTCACCCGGCATTCCCCTCTTAATTGACCTATAGCCAAATGCCCGGCACCGTACCTTTTGGCAAACTTTCTCGTTATGACATCACAATCAAATGGCCTGTTAAACATATGTGTTATTATGACATCACGATCGAATGACGTCAATAACGCACATGGAGAGCCATGGTATCAGCACGGCGATGTGACTCTAATACGTCCACTTTGTAACTGCCTACCAAATATTATTCTGGGAATATCAGATGCCTGGGTTTAAAAACGAGGATTGAGTGTTGTATTTAGCTATTAGACATCTTTCTTATTTGGGAGGGAGTGACATTTAATTATATCATAGATGATATAGTTAAAGAACAATGAAGGATTTCTTGATTTCCAAAGTGAGCTGCGCAGACAGTACATGTACTGTAGTGTACTGATCACAGGCACATATATTGTATTATGCAGCCCCCCCCCCCACTTACTGATGTATCAGTCATGGGACATAAATATTCACCACTTATGTTATTTTCTTCTTTGTTTTGTATAAATCCAACAATTGTTAAATGCTGATAAAATCTGCGTATCATACCAGAATTTGACAAATTTGTACAAATTTACAGTTAAATAATTTCATATTACTGAAATATATGCATTTTTAAATTATCATGTTAATTTACAAAAATGACAGTGTTTTTCCCACAAAGTAGTTTTATCCTCCACAAAATCATTATTTTCTCAAAATTAACCAAAGAGTATATCTAAATTTCAAAAATATTAAAATATGAATTCAATTTCCTTCATGTAAAAATAAAATATTTGAAATATTGATTAAATTAGTTATTTTGTGGGCATTTAAAAATTGTTGGTTTTATATAAAACAAAGAAGAATATAACGCAAGTGGGGAATATTATGTCCCATGACTGCAGTCTGTAAATCATGTGCCTGAGGACAGTGTCAGTGGTAGTGTGGTACTGCACTGGAGTCTGTACAGATTTACAGAAGTAACTCGGTTTCCATAACTTTACGATATATTCAATTACCATTCGTACATAGACTGGTCTGAATCGAGAAATTTCCAGGGGGAAACGGCATCAACAAAAAAAAATATATCGGTACTTTAATTCAGGTCGCCGTTTCCCTTGTCAGTTGAAGATAACACTGTTGCAGCGGCCATTTTGATGATCATGTGACATGGATAGTGTTGGGGTCGGTGTTTAATGTCCTGATTGAACTGATCACCGAAATTTTATGGAATAAAATATATAAACCCTATATACTTGTGATATTTTTACTTGTAAATATATTATGATGGTATTTTCTATGACATTCATAGTTGGGTTTTTATTGGTACTTTGTCTTAGATAAAATATTTCAGGTGAAATAGAAAAACATTTAAAATATCCATTTTAAAGTAGTTTACGATACATTTTCTTCTAATGCAGTATAGTGACCTGATTTTGGACTGACCTGATGATGGCCGATCGGCGCTTCTAGTGTCAGGGAGATATTTTTAAAGAAGTTTTATTTTTAAGACGTTTTATTTTATTTTTTTTATTTTTTTCTTCACGTTTATAATGACATTATAATACATCCCTCAGAGGAAATAAAAATGTTAATAAATAAATAATATTAATTTTAGAGGTAAAGTAACATTAACATATACTTTTCTTCTATAATTTGGTTGTATACATTTAAAAATGATAATAGCGAAGTATTGAAACCTCTCCCCGATGTGTTATCTTTGAGGTAGAAAATGTGCATTTAGCAGTGTAGTAACCTGATGACCTCCCCTTTGTAATGACGTCACTGACTACATAGAAAGAAATTATAGTGATTTGACTATATGGGATTTTACCGATTCCCACACGAAGCTCTGCTTATTATATATATATATCTTATAATCTTTTTTATTGTCTGAAAATTTTTGTGATACTTCACTTTTAAAGTATTTTATGAGACATTTTCCTCTCGTGCAGTGTAATGACCTGATTTCGGAATGACCTTTTGAAATCTTAGCCTCCAATTCGAATTTTGTATGTGTTCGGAATACTTGTAAGTTCTTGAGTAAACTAGATTCTCATATGAAGATGTATTACTTCATCAAACATTGACTTACCTCAATTTGCAGACCGGTCGCAATGGAATGCATTATGGGGAATCACAGAGAGAAAAAGACAATTTATAACTAGTAGCACAAATTGTAAATATCCAAAAAGGGGGGGGGGGTACCTCATTTCATAGTGTTCTATGGGTCTAGGGGATTTAGACTTAACATAATTTTCGTTTCCTTTCATAGCTAGCCCATAGTTAACTCGAATGATTCTGCGCCCTCTACCGGCCAATGAGGTAGTGATCGTAGTGAGCGGAATATAACGACTGAATTATTCGGGTTAGCCCATAGTGGGAAATATCCTAGTATAGCCTGGGCGAACCTTTGAAACTAGCACAAATTATAAATATCACAAAGGTGTGTACCTCATTTCCCATAGTGTTCTACGGGTCTAGGGGATATGGGTTGTATCTTAATCTTACCTTTACAGGGCTAACTTTTCGTTGTTACCTTATAGTGTGAATATCCCAGTATAACCTGGACGGACCTTTGAAATTAGCATAAATCGTGAATATCTCAGAATAATGTAAAGACCGGATCCCCTACCCCCAAAACAAGGCAATGATAACGAGTCCCAAAGTATGGTGTCCCCATTATGACATTCGTGATTTAGGCTTATATCAAAGGCCTACCTAGAATGTACTCCAATATTTCCCACCATGGGCTAAGTGTTATAGTGTAATGGGCTATGTGTAATAGATAAGTTCAGAATGTTCACATAAGACCAGGTTATAGCTTAGTCCAAATCCCCTAGACCATAGCAATATGGAAAATAGTTCCAATGTATGGTTCCCCTTTATGATATTTGCGATTCGTGGTAATTTGGTAAGGTTCCCCAGGCTTGACCTTTTCCCACTATGGGCTAACTATGGAGGGTTGACCAAGTATGTAAATGTACAATTAATCATATATAGTCCACCTCATAGACCCATAGAACAGTGTAAGAAATGGTCACGGAATGCGGTAACCCCCTTTGGGATATTTAAGATGTTTGATGATTTCAAAGGTTAATCCAGGTTATATTAGAATAAAATTTAATGTCCTCCAAAGGGAAGTATCGGTATGCTGAAAAAAACCCAGAAAAACACTCAAATTTCACAAATTTTCGGCCACTTGGCGTCTTTCACTTGATTAAGGCCAAGTGACCAAAAATTTGTGAAAATTGAGAGTATTTCTGTTTTTTGTATACTAGAATACTTCCCAATGTGGGCAAACAAATGAGGAATTCGCCCCGTATATAAACGTAAAATTCAGATATATAGTCCAAAATTTCCTAGACCCGTGGAACACTACGAGAGTCCCGAAATTAGCTACAAAAGGTTGGCCCAGTTTATAAACGTAAAATTAGGATATGGTCCAAATCCCCAAGACCCGTAGAACACTATGAGAAAGAGTCCCGAAATAAGGTCCCCATATATCATGTTTACGATTTATGCTAATTTCAAAAGTTCGCCTGGGATATACTACAATATTTCCCACTATGGGCTAAATCGATAAGACTACTAAGTCTTCACGCTTCTGCGATTTTCACACCTCGCCCGTTGAGATAGGTTACTTGTAAATATGCCGACAAAAGTCGACCGTATTTATCCATTGAATTATTGTGCGAAATTGTGCACGTGTGACGTCACAGACAGGCGGGATAACCCGCATGGCAATATTCGAGGTCTGTAGAAATTGTGTTATAAAAGGCGACGACAACGCTTTATGATGAGATATATATTTTTTTAAAAGTGCACAGATCTTTTTAAATATGAATGTTTCATATTTTTTTTTACTTTACTTTGCAGAGATCGATATAATGACTGCTAGGCACGTCTATGTTACACTATTCAAGTTGTCGAATATTACATCTTTGATAACATTTGGTGAATCATCTCCTCTTTTTTTTATTTCGATTCAGAAGCGCACCGTAACCGGTCGATAGGGGGCATTTACTCTTTCATCATAATTGATCCAACCTCTAAACAAAATTTTTAATGTATCGACAACACCAAATATTGCGTCTCTCTCTCTCTCTCTCTCTCTCTCTCTCTCTCTCTCTCTCTCTCTCTCTCCTCTCTCTATATATATATATATATATATATATTATATATATATATATATATATATATATATATATATATATATTACAACTCAAACATTGTAATCACTTAATTAAGTGGTACTATGTAAAACAAGACCAGATGGCGTGTATTGTTTCGGGTGACTGATTTCCTGGTTGACCATTTCACAGGAAGTACAGATCAGTTCAAGTGAGTGTTACGCGGAAGTAACAGTCGTCATGTAATATTGATACAATAGAAAGAAGTTTACAGATTAAACCATCTCACTGATCCCTTATGTCACTTTTGGACTCGCCCATTTTAAAGAATGGTTAAGTTCATTGTCATAATTTAGGGGTGTTTGATGTTGAATCTAAATACTACAAACATTTCACCTACAATGTTAACTTGCTCACTTTTGAATTATGGCAGTATATCATGCTATTTTTTATTTAGAAGAGTCTAAATGTGATGTAAAAGTCAAACATATAATGTTAACACATAAGGCCATTGTAATGTTTTCTGATTTGTGTCAGTTAAAAATCAGAAAACTTACCAGCCAGCAAAGGAAAACAATCAAGAAATAAAAACAGAAAAAAAAATCCATACTGATCTTTTAAAAAATGCAAATGTTATGGAATTCACTTACAGAAGCATAAGAACCAAAAGTTTTCTTTTGCATCATGATATAGAGGTTTTATTACTAATTACCTTAGTTTCAAGCGTTTTACAGAAAACCACAATTCAATATTTTGGCAATTTTGGGGGGAAAACAGAGCAAAATAACAAGTACAAATTAATTTATAATCTTATATCTAATATCCAATAATTCATATATTTTGTTTTACTTTTAATTCGAATGATATGTGACAGATGTCAAGTTGCTAGTCATACGAATATATATATATATATATATATATATATATATATATATATAAATTCCTGCCAGACACAGAATGTTTGGTGTTGAAAACTTTTACAATTATATAAACTAAATGTGCATTAAATATTATAGAATAAATGCTGAATGATTATTAGAAGCTATATAAGTTATTAAGTAGTGAAAAATACTGTTAAAAATATAAAGACTAAATGCTAGATAATCATCGAAACCTCGACAAAGCTTACGTATCTTTAAAGGGGTAAAATTTCCTGTTTCCCTATCATGTGTGCGGTAGAAACAGGGGAGATAACTCTATACACGCTCGCCCTGGTGAAATTTCCTGTTTAAACGTTTAAAGACGATGACATTAGAAGATAAAAAGATAAACATACAGTATTTACAATGCAAAATAAATAAAAAGTCTGCCTGCAACTTCCTGCCGAAATTTGACAGGAAGAGGTGATAGCGCGATATCGTCGCATTATAAGTCATATCTTGACAATTATTTTCAACACCAGAGATACTAGTTACATGTACACCGATAAGGAAAAGAAGAACATTTATAGACGGGTGTGAAGCTTAAATGATAATAAATGTTGAATTATGAATGGTGTTAAAGCCTCACTTTTTTTTCAGTTATATGTTGGCGTCCAGTTTTTATTGTTGGAGGAGAGAACCCGGTTACAATGTATTCAGGGAGAGACCACCGACCTTCCGCAAGTAAACTGGCAAACTTTCTCACAAAAACTTAGGTTCCAGTATCTATACAAGTATTCGCGTAAATTAGGTAAGGTTCCTTACTTAAAGACTGTACGCATTATGATATATATCTATCTTCCTAATAAGTCCCTCTGCCAGAATACGGAGGACTGTAATGGTAATAATACTAACATGAAATAAGAAGGGCAAAGGACCGTTGTTTATATAGATTTGTTTAATTTTGACAATAGTCGGGGTTGAAGGTTTATATTTTGGTGTATGGTATTTATAATAATTATATATGTTTATATATAACATAGGCGTCGGAACCGGGGGAGGGGGGGGGGGGGTTCTGGCGTGTGAGTGTGTGTGTGTGCTGTACGTTGGTTTAGCCCCATACTTTCAATTTGCTTCCGACGCCTATGTATGTATTTTTTTTTTTTTTTTTTTTTTTTTTTTATCTTCCAGCATACCTTTCAATATTTTCAATATCTATTTTGATTCTTAATATAGCCACCCGCTTTTTCAGATGGGCATTGTTCAAGTTGTATTTGTTATTTCTATTTGGTAAAATATTGTATATATTTTATAATTACTTGATAGTAATTCCATGGACCCCCCCTTTCCTAATTTTTCAATGATATATTCCGGCTGGATATTTTGTAACTCATGGTATGCATATAATTATTTATTGCATATAACTTCGTTTAAGTTTTCTATTTGTTTGATAATCCATTGGCAAAATATCTGGCAAATGTGTACTTATATAGGTCTACTAGTGTACGCGGTAATACGCATGTGTCATTAACGGTATGATGTCATTGCTCGTGACGTAATTGGTAAACATCGATAAACATTAGCACTGAAGCTTTGTATTGTGCAGACTTAAGTTAATACTATGTAACTGATATACATATTGTCGTCTTTCACTTGATAAAAGCCAAGCGAAAATTTGTGAATATTGAGTGTTTTACTGTTTTTTCGCGTATTGTTTTAGTTACAGACTGATCCCCGATGTTCGAGAAGTGATCAACTTGCTCATGATTGCTCTGGGTATCAAAACATTTTTTTTGTACACCTGTATATTCAAATTTTGAGAACCGTACTCATAACATTTTCATTTTTATGGAAAAATCATAGAATTTACCAAAAATGTCTATGTATAAATTATAAAAAATTACAAGTGCATTTTAAAGTCCATAACATCCAAAATTTTAGCAAATAATATGTCTAGTCAAAGTGATAAAATAAATTTTCAATCATGCGTATTTATTTAAGTTGGTATCTTCCGCCCTGGTCAATTTCTTTACAGGAAAAGTAGTGGCAAACAGAAACATCAACATTTAAAAACAAAAATAGCTTTATTTGACAAAATACTTTGCTGAGTACGATTCTTTTATGCACATTTTTTTTAAAGGTTTACTAGGTACGTTCTTTTTTTTAATTCACGGATGTAATTTCAGATAGAATTACTAGGTACGTTTCTTTTATTCACAGGGGCTTTACACACACACACACACACACACACACACACACACACACACACACACACACACACACACACACGTATATATCAGTCGGTAGCGCGCTCGACTCTGGATCGTAAGATCGTGAGTTCTGGAGGTCCCGTGTCACAGTGCTCAATGGCCGTAAGTGCCGAGCATAGGCCAAAATTTAAGTCCTTCACCGGCATTTGGTGACGTCTCCATATCATATGTATGAAATATTTTTGAGTGGGACGTTAAAACAACAAATAAACATAAAAGATCTTATCATAGATCTTGTTTACTTTTTTGTTTTGTCGTTTGGAAAGCAACGAATGAACGGACGTTCCCACACATTCCATGCAAAACAACACGATGTATATCTAACTGCTGATTTTTCCGACTATTGTAAACTCGATTACTTGAAAATGCCACTTACACAAGATCCGTGCTCGTCTTCCGGTACATATATGTCACATATATCGTCTGCCCAGATTGTTACTATAGTCTATAGCCTTAGTTGATCACAAATAACGTCATCTAGTGCAAATGGTCGTAACATTGTCCAATACATTGATGATATAGAAATCTATAATTTTGCCACTGTAAGTCTTACGATGTTCCTCGACGTACGTAACGGGATCTTTGTTCTAGGTATCTCCCATAATATCCGGTACATGCACAAACCTACCTAACATTCCAAACTAATTGTTGGCATAGGCGTCGGAACCGGGGGGGCGGGGCTTATTAGCCCCCCCCCCCCCCCCCCCCCCGGTTTTTTGCAAATATAGACATAAGACATAGACGTTTCTGGCGTGTGCATGTGTTTTAAGTTGGTTTAGCCCCCCCCCCCGCACTTTCAATTTGCTTCCGACGCTGATGGTTGGTATTAGTTTCAATTGACAAGGGGCTTGACCAACGTTTTGCAAGTAATCAATTATCGATCATATAGTATGACAGATTAACCAATTATCGATAATCGACATTTTTGAAATGCATTTATGGACCGATACAGGAAATGTGTCTCAAAATGTTTTTGTATTTGTTTTAGATTATCACTATTTTATTAGCAAAATTAATATAAATATTATGGTATGGGCTTTGTGCATTAAATTTCCTTTCTGCATTTTTTAAGTTTTAACATAGAGGCCTCCGTGACTGGTCATGAGTGGTTAGAGCATCGCGCTTTAAACCCATTTCCGCACCTTTTATAAACACAGGTTCGAACCCCCCCCCAATTGAATGCTAAGCTGATTTTAAGAGTACGTTTGCTTGCGACTTCGCTTGCGGAATGCTGATTGACTCTTTACAGACAGATTGTAACGTACTGGCTGAAAAACTGATCGCCACCACATAACTGAAGAATATTTGAATGGCATAGAACACCAATAAAACAATAGAAAATTTTGACAACGACAAGGTTAACAAAGATGATATCGTTGTCCTGGTTCAGCTTTGTTATGTCGTCAATTTCCATTCAGACAATACTGCGTTAGGTACCTTACATTAAAACCATACTGCGTTATGTACCTTACATTCAGAACATACTGCCTTTTCATGCCTTACATTCAAACCATACTGCAGAACGTACCTTACATACAAACCATACTGCAGAACGTACCTTACATACAAACCATACTGCAGAACGTACCTTACATTCAAACCATACTGCAGAACGTACCTTACATACAAACCATACTGCAGAACGTACCTTACATTCAAACCATACTGCAGAATGTACCTTACATACAAACCATACTGCAGAACGTACCTTACATACAAACCATACTGCAGAACGTACCTTACATACAAACCATACTGCAGAACGTACCTTACATACAAACCATACTGTGTTAGGTACCTATCATTCAGATCATACTGCTTTACGAACTTTACATTTAGACCATACCGCGTTACATATTTCACATCAGACCATACTGAATTACGTACCTAACATCCAAACCATACTGTTTTGCGTACTTCGTACTTTACATTCTACCATACTACTTATGTACATAACATTCAGATAATACTGCGCTAAGAACTTTTACATTCAGACCATACTGCTTTACATAACTATTTTACATCAGACCATGCCGCGTTACATACCTTACATACAGACTATGCCGCGTTACATACCTTACAAACACACCATGCCGCGTTACATACAGACCATACCACGATACATACCTTACATACAGACCATACCACGTTACATACCTTACATACAGACCATGCCGCGTTACATACCTTACATACAGCCCATAGCGCGTTACGTACTTTACATACAAACCATGCCGCGTTACATACCTTACATACAGACCATGCCGCGTTACATACCTTACAAACAGACCATGCCGCATTACATACCTTACATACAGACCATGCCGCATTACATACCTTACATACAGACCATGCCGCGTTACGCACCTTACATACAGACCATGGCGCGTTACATACCTTACAAACAGTCCATACCGCGTTACGTACCTTACATACAGACCATGCCGCGTTACGTACCTTACATACAGACCATGCCGCGTTACATACCTCGCAAAAAGACCATGCCGCGTTACATACCTTACAAACAGACCATGCCGCGTTACATACCTTACATACAGACCATGCTGCGATACGTACCTTACAAACAGACCATACCGCGTTACATAACTTACAAACAGCCCATACCGCGTTACATACATTACATACAGACCATGCCGCGTTACATACCTAACATACAGACCATGTCGCGTTACATACCTTACATACAGACCATGCCGCGTTACATACCTTACAAACAGCCCATACCGCGTTACGTACCTTACATACAGACCATGCCGCGTTACATACCTTACAAACAGCCCATACCGCGTTACGTACCTTACATACAGACCATGCCGCGTTACATACCTTACAAACAGCCCATACCGCGTTACGTACCTTACATACAGACCATGCCGCGTTACATACCTTACAAACAACCCATACCGCGTTACGTACCTTACATACAGACCATGCCGCGTTACATACCTTACAAACAGACCATGCCGCGTTACATACCTTACATACAGACCATACCGCGTTACGTGGTAACAATGGTTAACAATTTTTTAGATTCAATATAACAAGTTGTGGGTATATAGCGAAGAAATAACACTTTGCGGTATGCCAAAATTGAATAGTTTTTAACAAAAATTCCTTTAGAAGATTGTACCATTATTTGACCTTGAATATGACCTTGATTGGGCGATGCATCTCATCTAAATGAACCTTTCCTGTACGTTTCACTAAAGTATCATATACAATAAGAAAGTAGTGATAATTTATGTCAAAATGTGAGTGTACCCAGAGAAACGGACAGGGGGACAAAAGATGCCAAACAATGTGAAGCTGTGTTTCATAGCTGACACAAAAACATGACTGTTAAATTATTTTTTTTCACAAAGAAAAACTTAATTTACTTCTTGATATGAATTTACAATTCAATTTATGTCTTCTGTGGATAAATTTGCCTCGTCTATCATCTTTATTTACACCGCCAATATCAGTTCCAGTTTGAATTACTGTATTGACATTTTGGTGACCAGGTTTCCTTCTTCCCCTTAACAATCAGACCAAACTGCGTCCATACCTAAAAATCAGACCAAACTGCGTCCATACCTAACATTCAGACCACACTGCGTTGCGTATTTAACATTCAGATCACACTGCGTTACGTATTTAACATTCAGACCACATTGCGTTACGTTGTTGTGGTCAGCTGTTGATGAGTGTGGTCTCTCTATTATGTAAATGTACCGGTCAAATTTACAACTCTTGGCGTGTGTAAAATAAATGAACGGACGTGTTGATGATATTGGATAACCTGCACCAGAGTATTATGGTGTACTCAGTGAAAAGTTCAAATGATGTTGAGTAGTTCAGGATATTGCAGACATAAGCTAAAGAAGTGAAAGTTATTTCGCATGCCGCGCCTACTTTTGACATTGACATCGAGTTTCTATATCTGAACTTAGATTTTTATTTGCTATGAGATGTATAAATGTTGTAGAATTCCATTGAATAATTTAAGTGTTAATTGAAACAATGCTTTGTAATAAGTTTTTGTGGTTTTAGTTTGTTAGTATGATTGATTAATGTATATTATCGTTTAAATAAATTTAAGTGATGTTGAAATTCAGTACACTTCATAATTCATCTTCGTTTTTTTTCATGTCCGCAGCAAATTTGCATTTGCATTCACAATATATAACAGTAATTGTTTAGTGAATTCGAAGATAAAAAAAAAAATAAACAAATTTTATAATCCTGTACTAATGTCCTAGGAATCGCTTTCAATGTCCGTGTTTTAAATGAAATTTATTCAACATTGCATTAATCACTAAATATGATACTAAATTTGAAATCAAACTTGTGATCAATACATGGGTCTTATTTTAGTGGTCAGAACATATCCGGATAAAGTGCGTGGTCAATAATACGGAACTTCATTACTTGAAACAACTTAATGTCTATTAATACAATGAATGGTTCAATGATGAGGTCACCCAAGTCATAAATTCCCTACCTCTCCATTTATTATTTTTTCAGGACACTTTTCTTAATAAAATATTGGTTGAGTTACCTGTTTGAGAGCGGTTGTTGTGTCGTCTGTACCAATTGTAACGAGGATTTGTTCCTCATTTATTTGATCATTTGAATTTAACTGTGGACTCGCGGCGGGTGTGACCGATCAACCGGGGATCCTTACTCCTCCATGGCACCTGATTCCATTACCGTATTTCCAGAGGTCCGTGTTTGTCCAATATTCACCAGATTTGTATTTGTATCCTGGACATCTTGAATATTTATACTTTGGTATATGAGATTTTCTATTACAACTTTAAAATAGGATTCGTTGTTTAAAAAATTGTATTTCCAAAAATATATAGATTATGAAAAGGCATTGCCTATGAGAGTGAGTACATATTGAACATGTTTAATGGTTTAGCATCGATAAACATTTGCAATGAAGCTGTTAATTATGCAGACTTATTACTATGTAACTAACATAGATATTGTCCTCTTTCACTTGATAAAGGCCAAGGGGCCAAAATTTTGTAAATATTGAGTGATTTACTGTTGTTCGCATAGCGATACTTCCCATTACAGGACATTGAATTTCATGGTTTAGTTTTAGATCATATGATAGCATACTAATAACGATGGACATTGATGGTAGCAAAATGACTTAAATTTAATAAAATAATTTACATAAAATGACTGCAAATCAAGTTATCACAACATTAAAGTCTTTTGTATTCTTCAACGTGAATATAAATATAGAATAATTTTAAAATATATATGAATAAGACGTGCTTAAATGTTCACAATTCACAAATACAAAAGTAACTAAAAACAGCATTTGTTTTAGCATAGAGACATTATAAACGTTTATGGACAGATAAATCAAATAGACAACCCTGCCATTGTCTACAATTCCACCAGACAATATGAAAGATAAATGATAAATGGCAGGTGAATATGGACCTCTGGAAATATAGAAATAGAATCTGGTGTCCTGGATATATAAGCACCTCATTCGACTGGTCACACCCACCGTGATTCCACGGTCAATTCTAGAACAAAACTGGAAGTGTATAACTAATGGTCACACACACCATGAGTGCGCGGTCAATTCCAGAACAAACTAATAGGTGTTTGATTACTGGTCACTTCCTGCCATGAGTCCAAAATCCAAATAAAAACTGGAGAGTGTATAATTATAGTTAAAAAAATCCCTGTATAACAAATATATTTGTAATTCAACATTTTATTGCTCTTTGATCCATATATCTTTATTGTACTGAGCATCGCAATTATCCACAGTATTATCTTTTACATTTAAAGAAGATTAAAGGGACATTATCTTGGTGTTTTTTTTTTAATCCTTTGTGTTTTTACTAGTTAGATTGATGTTATATAACAAATTAAAAAATATACACAGGAATATCATTTAAAAAATCCCTATATATTTTGTAAAACTTGCATGAGAAACCAAGTTTGGCAATTAGTCGTTTGATTAACTCAACCTTACCAATTTGTATATGCATACCACGCTGGACTTGATTCTATTTTCACAAAATTTATAGGAATATATATGAACTTTTATGTGTGAATCTTTAATTTGTTATTCACCATCATCAATATAAGTAGATGTATACGAAATAATTCTTTGGAGAACGCGGCTCCTGCACCGTACATTTACTTGACTGTACATTTATCGTCCTGCGGTGACCCTTTTCCTATTTGTAAGTCATTTAATGAAAATTAATTTCCAACGATCCCGTGGTTTCGATTTCCATCAATAAATTGGTGTGAAAAATCAAATCGGAAGCAAATGGAAATGCAGTATAATTAGAGTGCGGAATACATATTGCCCACCTTGGGATTCGGGAAATTCCATTTCACTTTTCTACGTCTCCCAGTGAACAAACTAAAAGGTAAATGCAAGATAATGTTTTCTGTGTTTGCCAAAAAATTTCGATTTTTTTCCTACTTTTACTACATGTACAATAATAATAATAAAAAAAAAGAGCTATACACGGGCATGTACATCTTATATTCCTACATATTTTGTGAAAATAAGGTCTGGTATTCATATACAAATAGTAATGTTGATTTAAACAAGTGCCAAACCTGGATTTGTCAATTAAATTTACACAAAATAATGTATACAGGATTTTAAAAATATTTATGGCTGTATATATCTCTTCTTTGTTATTGCATATAATTTTAAGAAGTAAAAAACAGAAAAGAAATTTTTTTGAAAAATAAAACACAGCTAATGCCCCCATTATATACACTGACAGACTGGTGTGGTATCTACGACTTTTCTTTTTATTTAATTATTTATACGGTTGTAATTAGAAGCGGATTCCAGTTTCCTGTTGACGTACGTATGTCTGGAATGGTCCTGGTAAACGCTGCCTAATGTACCGGGAAATGTAAGACCTGGTGCACAAATGTCAACAAACATTTCCTGTTGTCAAACGACCAAATACTGATACAGGATTTGTTTGTAAACACAAACTGCAGATTGTTATACACACCGAACCTGTCCGGACTTCATATTTACATAGTTTCAAGGTAAAATGGATTATATACGTATCTCTAAGAGTAATGTATGAACGAAGAGAAATTAATCTGTTATTTTTCAACGTGGCTTAAATGTTTTGAATTCAAAAGGAAATAGAGATTGTGTTGATATATTTTCAGGAGGGATATTAGCAGTTTCAAACCTATTCATTTGGAAACCTTCAACGAAATATTTGTGAAAATAGTAATTTAATCTGTGGGTGATACTAATTTTCATTTTACAAAATCGTTAGATTTTATCTGATATTTCATTACAAATTCTACATATAAGTCCGGAGAAGATCCTTGTTCCTTGAACAAAATGAATCGCGGCTGTGCCTCCGGAAATAACTCCAGCTATTCCGAACTTTTGCAAACTCTGGAATTCAAACTTTTTCTGGATGAAAAACTCCCAGTAGTTATATTTTTAGCTACATTATCAATAATCGGAACCATTGGTAATCTTCATGCTTTAGTTGTGTATTCACTTCGCTATACTCCTTCAAATCACCGGACGTTCGTAGTTTGGCTAGCGGCTGTAGATTTCGTGGCTTGCTTTTTCGGTATGCCTTTTGAAATATTTGATGTACGATTCAGCTTAACATTTACGTCATCTGGAGTATGTAAATTTTTTCGGTTTGTTAATCATGTGTCAAGTATAGGGTCTGGGGTGTTTTTAGGAGTAATAGCTGTAGAAAGATTCCGAAAGGCGTGTCATCCATTACGACGACAGTTAAGCATAAAAGGCGCCAGAACTGCATGCATTACAACGATAGTTATTTCCATTATTGTAAGTATTCCAGCCTTCATACTGTACGGAGCAACTTCCAAGTCACTGGATACATTTCCCGATGTTACTGGGTGTGGATGCAAGGTGTTGAACAATTTTAAGAATTCTGCCGTTTTTAAAGCTTATAATGCCTTCCTTTTATGTTTGAGTACTTTTGTATTTCTGCTTGGTATTATAATGTACTCTTTTGTGGGTCGAGCGCTGTATAAACAAATGAAATTCAGAATCCGGGCTCAATCTACCAGGAAAGGACCGCGTACTCCAGTTAATCGGGAAAATTCATCACAGCTTGGTTCCTCACAAGTTCATCCCGTAGAGGAGGAATCTAGTTCACTCGTAGCAAATAAAAACGTTGTATTAAGAACTCTAAGTTCTCTGTCATTCCGATCGAACACGACATCCTCTTCAAAAGGAAAAATGGACCGAACAAGGAGGATAACTCTTATGTTTCTGGTGGCATCTGCAGTGTCGTACCTTGGATACGTGCCAAATAGTATCATATCAATAATTCGAGCAGTTACCCCAGAAGTCTACTACAATATGGCGAAAAATTTAGAAACTGTGATGCCAATTTTGTTACGTCTGTACTTTATAAGTAACGTAACGAACCCGATCGTCTATTGTTTTCTTGATGATCGCTTTCGGCGTGAGTGTAAAACAATGTACAAAAACCTGAGGTTTTGGAAGTGATATACTAGTAATAATTTGTCATGACATCTTGTCTTTCATCTCAAGTATTGCCTTTGTCTGTTGAATTTGTTTGCTCACTTAGTTTCCATTAAAATTCTAATGCAACCATTGTATTTAACATTGTATTAAGTGTTAAATATTCTTATAGCAAAACTTTCGGATGTGAGAAGAAGAAGTAAACTAAATACTATCGAATGTTAAGGATTGGTAAAAAAAAAACCATGGATAACATAATGTTAGAGGGAAAGAGACAAATTTCAAAATCAATCTATACTCTGGCTCAAGTTTTGGACGTGAATGAGTAGGCAATACCACATTTTTTTTATTCATATCCAAGTATTTTGTTTATCAAATTGACAATTTTCCAATGATAAATGGCTAAGTATGGTATTAAAATTTTGAGTAGGATACTCAAAAGATTTTTTATTATTATTGTTTCTGAAGTTTTATTCAAACATGCAAAGTATTTATCATAATTTTCAATCGTTTGTACAAGATAACAGATCGCAGCATAATTATGTGTTTTCATCTTTAAATAAAACAATGTTAGTTGAGGTTGAATGCTATGTACATTTTATGATATTTCGGAGAGAAATTAATTTCATGAAGACCGATATCACCAATGGGTCCGTAGTTCAAGAGGAACATGGGCCTTAACGTTTGCCCGAGTATGCACATTATTTGGTCTTTAGAAATCATTGTGTCAACTATGTGCTCCTTATACTTCATAATAGCAGATGGATATATTGATTTAACACCAAACTTGACCTTTTCACAGAATTTGATTATATTATAGATAGATGTGATTTTGTATTCGTGTTCTAAAACATCGTTTGCTGAATGCAGATCACAATTTCAAAATTATGGTGAAGCTATTTGCTCTTTGTTATCGTGCATTCAGTCTTTCTTTATAATGCCCTAAAGTAAAGATTTTCTACAATAATCTTTTTATACATGATATGAGCATTTTGGCCTTGCCGTAGGGACAGAACCCTGCCCTAGGGTGCATGCATTTCACAATTTGGTAGAGGGCTTAATGCCTTATCTTCCGGACACCTGGTCATATCTCGTTTAAGATTCGGAATTGTTCTTCATGTTGAGACCATTTACACATCTAATTCGTCGTGTTATAATGGATTTGAGTTTTGATTATCGATTGGTACTTCTTCAATTTTACTAACTCTGCATTCAGTCTCTTTTCACAATGCATAGAAGAATATTTTCTAAGACAAGGTATAATTATTGTAACAGCAACCTGTTACAAAAGTCTCCCAAACTATCCCCATCTCTTTATGTAACCTAGTCCATCTAGGTGATCAGAAAAACTTTAGTTTCGCCATAACATCCCAAAATTGTACTATAAAACTCGTCATGAAGAGCACAAAAACTCATGCTCAGTGGTAAGTTTAAATGTAAGGGGGTGGGGAATGACCATGGAACACTTGGATATTGACAGAAAATTTCTTTTATCTAAAAGATTAAATACTCAGGATAAGAAAATCATACCACTAGTAACAACTCAAAATCCAAACAATATCAACATTTACCCAATAGCTTATCACCTTAATAAAATTCTATTGCAAGATCACAGAATGAAAAGCATTTTGGAAAATTCAAAAGTTATTAACAGTAAACGACAGCCTAAAAACCTGAAACGAATATTATGCAAATCAAAACTACCAACTTTGGACAACTTTACAGTAAAAAAAATGTATGAAACCTGGATGTGGTACATGTGAATATCTGTCAGAAGGAATGTAAGGGGGTGGGGAATGACCATGGAACACTTGGATATTGCACCCTGAGACTTACCTTGTCATGGGTAATAGGAAAATATAAGTTATGGGGTAGGGATCTCAACTGTTTTTTAAATTATTGAATATTTCTCAAATAAAGGGGGTGGGAAATGACCCCGGGGACTTCCGAAATTTTCCAGTACAATTAGTCTTGCCATGAGGAATCAGAAAATATATGGTTTAGGGGTGAGTATCTCCTATCTACTTATGATATTATGGAATATTTCTGAAAGGGGAGGGGGCGGTAAACATAAAATAACTTGGAGTGAATATTTGTATTTGATAACTGTTTGGCTAACAAAGTGTTTTTCCTTAAAAGTAAAGTATACACAGCACTTGAGCTATGATTCTTAAATTAATTGCAATAACACTCAAATTTTATACATAATTTTAATTGGAAATAATTCAGTTGTACAAGAAAATAACGCATCTATGTACAAGTAAATATAGCGGCACCTCGCCTAAAGACTACCTCGTTTAGAAGGCCATCTCGTATTTAAAACAACAAATAATCAGTCCCTTGCTAATTTCTTAATTAATATCAAATGGGTCTAGACCCTCACTTAACAGACAACCTCGCTGATCAGACCACTTTGAATCAGTCAGATGATATCAATAGCGAGGTTCCAGTCTACTCTACATTTGCAGTGTTGAAATCATGAAATTATATGTATAGAAAGTTGTACACGTGACATAAACGTGATATACCGTAAGTATATGTCATTGATGTTGCATTGGCTGTAGGTATTTTGACGAGGGTTATATCGCCCTCTTTGACCTGGATATGTTTTCAGATTCAAGCTTTTGGCAGATTTGGTCGATCAGCAGGTTTTTCTCCCTTTAAATGGTCCCTGATTAAAAATCTATGTTCAGAGATACGTATCTAATATTTTCGTTTTTTATATTGTCTGGAGGTCCTTAATTGTACAATATTCACTTTGTATATTTTCCAGAGGTCTGTATTTGTTCGATATTCACTTTGTATATTTTCCAAATGTGCGTTAATTTTCAATGTTTTTATACATTACTTAGACGTCTGCTTATAGCAAATATTCATCTTATCTGTACATTGCCCTGCGCACTGGAAAGACGTTTATCAATAATTTTTGCATATAATTTTCCTGTTTTCTTTCCATGTAAAAGTTTGGTATTCATTTTGTTCATTAATATGATGTGTTTATATTTTACCGTTTGCTAGTCCTAGTCCAATCGATAATTTTCAACTCATCATGATAATAATAGTCTTGTTTGCGATTACTCCGTTTCACTAGGTGAAATGATGAGTTTCCATTATGTTGGCCGTTGTTGAGACGTCTGTACCAATTGTGACGAGGATTCGTTCCTCACGTATTTCATTTAAATTTAACTGGACTCACGGCGAGTGTGATCGGTCGACAGGGATTGCTAGCTCCTCCATGGCACCTGATGCCACCTCTTTATTTCAAGATTTTCGGGGATGAAAGGCTTAAAATAGAAATCGCTTTATACAGATAAAATTGTATTACAGAGTTCATATAACATATAACATAAACTTTCATTTGAAATATGATTACCTGTTGATGCACATGATATGCCAGGGCTTGTTCAACATATGAACATTTTGCAATTATATGTACTCACTACGTGAAATGCTAAGTAACCTGTTCGACGGCAGTTGTTCAGACGTCTGTACCAATTATGACGAGGATTCGTTCCTTACTTATTTTATTTTAATTTGACTGGACTTGTGGCGATCGTGACCGGCACCACCTGACCCCACCTCTTTATTTCAAGAGGTACGTGTTTGTTCATTTTTACCTGATTTGTACCTTTATCTTGAACATCCTAATAATTTATATTCTGGTATCTGAGATATTTATATGATTCCACCGGAATGCCAGAAATATACAAATAAGACAAGGATGCAAACACAGCGATAAGTCATCTGTGTTAAAAAGATCATTGTTTGTACTCCATTGTATCAAGTTAGAAGCCCATGTTTTCCATATCTCGATTTCTAGTATTTATGCCCTAGAGATAAACGTCATTTGCGCAAAATGATAAGAGCATTATTTGTATTAATCTAAAAGGCCCATGACCGGCGATTTACGCTGTAAATCATATACAAACGTAGTTGCGTCATATTCAAGGCAACCTCAGATGAATAAGTTTAGCATATAGGTTATTATTATCTCGTATCCATCACAACTCGTACCCATTTTTTAGTTATCTCGTTCCCATCGATTAACTCATTCGTGCC
>BROG01001783.1:0-28295 GCA_030159075.1 Atrina japonica | reverse complement strand
ATAATGCAAATTTCAGGTCTGTCATTCAAAGTAAAACAACATCCAATAGGTATTTGGCCTCACCTAGAGCGTGATAATGTGATTAAGTAAACGCATATGTCAAATTTCCTTACTCTACCGTTTCAACGTTTTGGAAAATTAATAAAAATGTTCTTTTGCGTTGATATATCTAAGAACACAGATTAAAATATATCTGTCGACTAATCTAAGTTCATGGATTCATCAAAGTTGTTGGTGGTCTGCTTTTTTTACCTCAGGTAAATGTTTTGCTCATCATATAGATTCACCCTTAAAGCTTTACCTCAGTAAAAAAAGTGTACCATGTATTGTGCATTGCATAAATAAATTGATAGGAATCCCTCTCCTAATATTTCCCATATACCCAGATTTTTCATTTTAGGCATCAGTAAAATTGAAGAAGTACCAATCAATAATCAAAACTTAAGACCATTATAAGACGACGAATTTGATGGTCTCAACATGAAGAACAATTACGAATCCCAAACGGGATAAGACCAGGTGTCCGGAAGGAGTCAGCGTCTTCTGCTGGCATGCCACACCCGTCGCAAAATGTTCCATGGAAACCTTTCTAGTTCGATGAACGGGTCAAATTCGGTAAAAAGGTCAAGTTTGGTAATGAGGTCAAGTTCGGTGAAAAGCAAGATTGGTGAAACGGAGTCACTGTCTGTGGCGTGGTCCAGAATACTATCTTATATCTCTGAGAGGGGGACTTCATAATGTTGGTTCCTCGGCACATCACACATTATGATTTTACAAAGACTAGTTGTAAGTGCAATATTTTACCATGAAGGAATTTGAAATAGTTATTAAAATGGGATAGTAAATCTAGAAACTTTATGTAATATTTACTGTCATACAAACTCTACATAATGGTATATATAATTGTGCTTCAAAACAACTTTTTAAATTCAATTGCAGTCTGTTGTGTACTTCTGATGAATACTCCAAAGACTATTCCATACATATGTTAACTCCTGGTAGATTAACTATTCCATACCTATGTTAACTCTTTGCAGATCAACTATTCCATACCTATGTTAACTCCTGGTAGATTAACTATTCCATACCTATATTAACTCCTGGTATATTAAGTATTCCATACCTATGTTAACTGCTGGCAGATTAACTATTCCATACCTATATTAATTCCTGGCAGATTAACTTGTCCATACCGATGTTAACTCTTGGCAGATCAACTATTCCATATCTATGTTAACCACTGGTAGATTAACTATTCTTACCTATGTTAACTCCTGGTAGATTAACTTTTTCCATACCTATTATAACTCCTGTATATTAATTTATTACATACCTCTGTTTACTTTTGGCAGATTAACTATTCCATACCTATGTTAACTTCTGGCAGATTAACTACTCCATTCCTATGTTAACTCCTGGCAGATTAACTATGCCATACCTATTTTAACTGCTGGCAGATTAATCATTCCATACCTATGTTAACTCCTGGCAGATTAACTATTCCATACCTATGTTAACTCCTGGCGGATTAAGTATTCCTTTCCTTTGTTAAATCCTGGCGGATTATGTATTCCTTTCCTATGTTAACTCCTGGTAGATTAACTATTCCATACCTATATTAACTCCTGGCAGATTAACTATTCCATACCTATGTTAACTGCTGGTATATTAACTATTCCATACCTGTTAACTGCTGGTATATTAAGTATTCCATACCTATGTTAACTGCTGGCAGATTAACTATTCCATACCTATATTAATTCCTGGCAGATTAACTTTTCCATACCGATGTTAACTCTTGGCAGATCAACTATTCCATACCTATGTTAACCACTGGTAGATTAACTATTCTATACCTATGTTAACTCCTGGTAGATTAACTTTTCCATACCTATTATAACTCCTGGTATATTAATTATTCCATACCTATGTTTACTTTGGCAGATTAACTATTCCATACCTATGTTAACTTCTGGCAGATTAACTATTCCATACCTATGTTAACTCCTGGCAGATTAACTATGCCATACCTATTTTAACTGCTAGCAGATTAATAATTCCACACCTATGTTAACTCCTGGCAGATTAACTATTCCATACCTATGTTTACTCCTGGCGGATTAAGTATTCCTTTCCTTTGTTAAATCCTGGCGGATTATGTATTCCTTTCCTATGTTAACTCCTGGTAGATTAACTATTCCATACCTATATTAACTCCTGGCAGATTAACTATTCCATACCTATGTTAACTGCCGGTATATTAACTATTCCATACCTATGTTAACTGCAGGTATATTAACTATTCAATACCTATGTTAACTCCTGGTAGATTAACTATTCCATACCTATTTTAACTCCTGGCAGATTAACGATTCCATACCTATGTTAACTCCTTGCAGATTAACTATTCCATACCTATGTTAACTCCTGATATATTAACTATTCCATACCTTTGTTAACTCCTGGTAGACGTTTTCTTATATTACTGTCGTTATGAAAGAAACGATCAACAGATAATTGTTAACAGAGTTATCAACACAATGCACCATCAGATCAAGTTTAAATATTAAATGTTATATAAAAGACAGATTAGAAATAGCAGATAACAAATTGAAAATGTAGATTTATCAATTTTCAGATATCATCATCGGGTTTAATCAAAGCCATCCAGGTAGATGTTTTGTATTGAAATAGTCTGAAATATTATTGAAGGTATAGAAATACGGACCATTTCAGTACAATTATAATACGACGCACTGGATATGAAACATGGTCTCAACATAAAGACCAATTGCGAATCACGAACGGGATAGGACCAGGTGAGCGCCCCCTGTTAGCATGTCACACCCATCGTAAATGTTACATTGAAATCTCTCTCGAGTTCGGTGGAAATGTCATCAGTTAGTTTTAAATCTGTCTGGTGAAAGGGATTACTGTCTATGGTCCTTCCCCAGAGATCTATCTAACATTCTTGATATTGCCGTATCGACCATGAAACTTCCTTAGTGAGGATTTCAAGCGTTAAAAACGTATTCCTGTGTGAATAGCTTAATGACGAGTCGTTCGGCTCTCGGAATAAAACATTCATAAGAGGTGCACGCCATGGTATAACGTATAAGCTGTGAAATGAAGACATTTCTTGAAGATAATTCTTGTCAGGAACGGGAAATGAAATTAATATCTACATACTGGTACGGTTTAGTTAAGATTGCTTCCACTGGTGATGGTTAGTTCTATAGACTAGTGAAGCATTAGATTTCGAATGTCTGTCGGGACAAACCAGATACAGTTTACTGGAAAATGTTAGTTCCTTCGTTCTTTATGATGGGTTACCTATGCATACCGTCATCATTAGTCTTAAAATGAACATGAAATATTAATGTTATCGAGGTACACTTAACAATACACATTAGTATGGGTCCTTAGAGACTTTCAATGTATAATGTTCTGTACTTCACCTTCAGATTTCCAGGTAAACAAATAAAATGTTATAATTTTCACGTTTTGTTTTGTTTTTATCTCTACGTCTTCAGAATCGTGTCGATTAAATCATTATAACTTATATTTAATCTGTATATCTGCGTACTTTATGACAGTAAATTTACAATGAATATAATTAGCAAAGCTAAATGACATCCCTTTCATAATGAGTGCTAAAATGTTAATTACATGCATGATCAGTAAAACAAGTCGATGTTTATTTCGTCATACCTTATTTCAAAATAATATAATATTACACAATTTTGTGTGCAGTCATTTTTCTGTTGTTTCTCTGGTGTCACGAAATTGAACTCTATTTCAACAGATGACGCGAAGCAACTCATGTTTTCCTGAAAGCTGTTTCAAAAAAGCTATAAATACACATCTTTGCCGGTAAATTCTACAGTTGTAAGCAAAATGAAAGCATATGACATAATTTTCACGATATTTGCTGTTGTTGGAATCCTGAATGTTGCCGGACAAAAGGGAAAAATAAAAGGCAAGAAGTGGAATAGAAATAAAATCGGAGACAGGCTGCATATGAAAGAAAGTTTTGGAAAGGAAACTGGGAAAACGAGATGGGTAAGTTGCTTTAATTCTAGGTGTTTATACATTAACCAGAGACAATGATTATAATATTTGTCAATTGTATGCGCATTTCCATGAATATCATTGATATCAATTCTACTATCAAATTTTAGATAAAATTCTTATTTTAGCTACAAATTATTACATATAAACAATTACATTTCGTGTAGGTAGAAAAGACTAATTGGACAACTACCCTGAACAACAAGACCAGTGTAACTGAGACAGGATTTATATCAAAGAAATATAAGCTGATGGTTGTACTGTCGGCGGATGATAATTTAGAAAACTCAGAATATGATAAAGCTGCCACTATAGTTGACTTTGCTTCGGTAAGTATTTGAACAACCTTGTATTATAATTAGCTTTCGTCATGAAATTTACATCTTTTCGAACAGCTACAAAAGTTGACTTTGCTTCGGTAAGTATTTAAACAACCTTGTAAAATAATGAGCTTTCGTCATGAAATTTACATCTTTTAGGGCAGCTACAAAAGTTGACTTTGCTTTGGAAAGTATTTGAACAACCTTGTAAATAATTACCTTTCATCATAAAATTTACATCTTTTCAAGCAATTTGAGTATTAAGATAAGAATAAGATTTTGCTACTCTCTGTGTGTCTTGGTTCTGTAAAGTTATACAAAATAACACAAAACGTGTGCATGCATTTCCTAAGATGTTTGTAAGATATGATGAAAATTTTATAAAGACAATTTCATAATACATTTTACATTATCTAGGACAAGGTTGCTATCCGTGTGAATTTACAGAATACTCCATCAACCCCAAATCAACCCGTCAATTTTTCTCCTAATTTTAACACTAATGATGAAGGGGATAAAGCTGGTTCACTTAAACCTGCCGAAAGCAACACAGTTGTAGATTCAAATAGTGAACTACCTAAACGTGATCCTCGCGGAGCATTTGGCTTCAATGTTGAACGTCGACCTGGGCGTGGATTCGGAAATCGGGGCCGAAGTGGATTTCGAAAGAGATTCCGAGGATGGGGTTTGAGTAATGGCCGAGGAAAAGCTTTTGGAAGACAACGTCGTCCAGGATTTGAGCAAGGCGCTTGGAGAAAAATTAGATTCGGAAAATGGAATAGACATGGAGGGAAACAAATATGTTTTATCATAGACTCACTAGTCTCCGAAAAGGAGGCGACAGATGAACTTAAACTGAGAGCTGACGTAAGATTAATTTATATATTTACGACGTATACCTCATATATCTTTGTTTATCTTGTTAGCTAAATTAATTGCAATTTGTAATTCAAATATGTTTTACATTTTCTTTATATATCAACGTTATTTATTTGCAGGGTGAAGCAGTTTTGATTGGAAATGAGAAAAAGTTTAGTGTTCGTGTAGAAAATAGTCCCTCTAAAATAGATTTAAAATCAATTGGTCCTCATTTGCGACGATTCTGCAGACTTGCTATACAGACTGGAAACATATTTAATCTGTCCAAAGGTAAGACATCTTACTTTACACATTCTTGCCATATCTTATGTATCACAAGTCTTATCTAATTTGTTACCGATATTTCGTACTGTTCTTTTATATCTGATCTTTCATACATTTTAATAAAATTTCTACGCACTGTAAAACATCAATCAGCTTTCATATTTTAAACTTCAATCCAAATTTGAGGGATATGGTATACTCTTTGAGACGTTCCAAGTGTTCCTCAAATGAACAGTATAGAACCACTACAGAACACGTCAATTCATAGACCTTCTCTATCATTTTAAATTAAATTATTATGTACAACACAACAGAAAGGTTTACGCAAAAATAGTATCATGTGAATACCCACAACCTTTTAATCTATGGGTTTTATAACCTTTTAATTGTATCACTTATTCCGTTCTTGAAATAATCACGATGTTCAATTTAAAATTGGTCATCATGTTGAAACTCTTTGGTATAATCTTGTTTCTGTTCACTCTTTTCAAGGTACAACGACTCAAGGCAATGGAAAAACATTTCGTATTCTTGGACAAATAGATGCTTTCCAGCCACATACATCTGTTCCATATGAAATCCAGGTTGATTCCTCAATTGATCTCAGATAAAGACTTATCCTTAAGTATAAACTATTACTAAAAAGTGACTGTAACCATTGCTTAGTAGACATTTTAGAACCTGACATGGAAGCATCATTCAGTCCTATTCATATTCGCAGGAAAAAGCTTTGACATGGCTGTTCTAGTGTTACTTACCATCTATTTGATTCTTTTGTACATTGACTTCATTATATAATAACATGTATAACAAAATAAATAATGTATATGAATTCTATCGTTCGTCTCTAATCTTACGTACGTAATAAAGTATTTTCTATATTCATCGGATTAAATGCAGTGATCATCATAAACGTAAAAAATTGAATGTGCGTGTGTGTGTGTGTCTGTGTGTGTGTGATACATGATATATATATATATATATATATATATATATATATATATATATATATTCCAAAACATATATTTTCATGATGTACCCGATATAAAAATCACAGATACAAAAGTATAAATCTTCATAATGTCCAGGATATGGTATACAAATCTGCTGAATAATGGATAAACATGGACCTCTGGACATTTAGAGGTGAAATCCGGTGCAATGGAGGAGTAAGCATCCTCTGTTGACCAGGAAAATACTAATGCACTTACGTCAACATTGCCATATTCATACTTTTGTTCGTACTTATATATAACGGTCAAAGCAATTGAAATTAACACTGCCAATCACTGTATACCATATGTATCAGATCTGTTATATTTCAGTGACGGTTTATGTAATAAAAGTGAGCACATGTTTAAAACGAGAATCAGATTACAGTGAGTTTAGAGAAGTGTATGAAACATAAAAAGATTATAAGTTGAGTTTTTTATCCTCTTTGACAACATTGAAACATCAAAAGTAATATAAGTGACAGTAAAACCTACATCAAGGTGTCTCCTTTAAAGCAGTATTATTGTAACATAAAACAAGTTTTGGAAATGACATTGAATAACATTGAGATATATGTAGAATCAGTAAATTTAGTAGGTTTAAAATTTCGTTGTTATATTGTGTGCTGTAATTAATTTTAGATTTTGCCATTTACGACGTTTTGTCAATTAATAATGACAATTTTCATACATATGCCAATGCAATATATCCCAGCGAACTAGAAATTAAAGATACAACAGAATCAAGTACACACACTTCATACTTAGACATTTTACTACTCACTGACAAATTATTGACACAGTGATATCGAAAACCGCGTTTAATGTCAACTTTCCGCAAATATATGGTCGGTATAATAGTCTTGTTTGCGACTACTCTGTTTCACTAAGTGAAATGTTGAGTTGCATTTTCGTTGGCGGTTGTTGAGACGTCTGTACCAATTGTGACGAGGATACACTCCTCACGTATATCATTGGACTTGACTGTGGACTTACGGCGGGTGTGAACGGTCGACAAGGGATGCTTTCTCCTCCATGGCACCTGATCCCACCTCTTGGTTTCCAGAGGTCCGTGTTTGTCCATTTTTACCGAATTTGTATCTATGTCCTGGACATTCTATAGATTTATACTTTGGTATCTGAGATTTTTTATATTTTAATTTTGTTGATAAAAGAAAAACAACGAAATAAAGGAAATTACAACCATAACGAAAATATCTGCTTCTACAGTACATCTATTTGATGGTTGGAATCATCAAATTCATTCAATACTCAAGCCCAACTCTTATCTTTTAACTTTGACTATGTAGTTGTTTGTTAACGTCTGTATATGACTGAATAGGAACAAACAGTATTTATGGAATAAGTGCCAGGAGACTGTTTTACAAAAGCTGACAGGGTATCTGCTATTCTTCTGTCAGAAATGAAATTCAGAAATGAAGTAAATTGGTGAATTGGATATTTCTGACAGGGTAATCGCGATACCCTGTTAGTTTTTTGTAAAACAGTAACATGATAACTATTCTATCGCCTGCACATTTTAAATTAGCATTTTAATGACAGAAGCGATATGCAACAGTGACTTATGCTGACTCTTACCTTTATCTATGGCCAAATTTCTTTGTTCAGTATATTGGTGCGCTTAAAATGGTTACTGATTTATCATATGAGTTTGTTAATTTCGATACCTATTTAGTGATACGATATATATTTATGTTTTGTATCTGAATAAAGGAACTCTAGACAATGAAAAAATGTATCGATATACATGGTATTACAAAGTATGTAAATAGTAATGTTCAGTAAGTGCATCCAAGTCGTTCAGCAGAAGTTTGTGTGACGTCATATATAAATGCTGGCAGTGAAATGTGAACCCCTGCGAGTTTTCAACGATTTCATCGACCAATGAAATAACGCGAAGCAAACAGAGTGCATTAGAATTTGTTCTTCAATCATATCCAGGCATTGGGTCAAAGTTTTGATTTTTCCATAAAAATGAAAAAATACACTGAGTATGATTCTCAAATTTTGAATTTCTATTCGTTTTCTTTATATGAGGCAAACTTTGTATTCTTATTTACAATTGTTTGTCAAATATAAACATTTGCATCATGAATTATTTGAGTTTGCATCATAACATTATAAAAGAGTTAGTTTGAGGGTGAGTCATGAGTACATTTGGTGAATTCGGACCAAAAATGCGTGTATTCCCTATCAACCGTGATATTTATAGAGAGAGAGAGAGAGAGAGAGAGAGAGAGAGAGAGAGAGAGAGAGAGAGAGAGAGAGAGAGAGAGAGAGAGAGAGAGAGAGAATACATTGCATTTGAAATAAAGAATCACACTTATTCCACTTTGAAAGCGGTGGTTGTTTTGTTTTAGAATTTTGAAGAACTGGGGTGAACAAATTATCATCATCGTCGTCATCGTCGTCGCCGCCGTTGTTGTCATCATTCATCATCATCATTTTTATGATGATGATGATGATGGTGATGATGATGATAGTAATGGTGGTGATAATGATTGTTATTATTATCATTATTATTAATGTTATTTATTAATCAGTTTTAACCAATTGTGTTTGCATAGGTCATGGTTCAATGAATTCCGTCATAAATCTTTCTTAGTATGCCTTGATCTATACATCAATATGCAAGTCTTTGATACATTATTATTTAATCGGGGAACATATACTTAACAGGAGTTTCAATAGAAATAAACTCCCATACAACAGGTCTTTATCTAAAATTTCTATTTACTTGTTTATCAGCAAGTTATTGAAAATTTAAATGAAAACGGCAATAACGATATGAGAATATACGGTAGCGTCAGTGTAGTAGAATTGTTGTAAAGATAATGATTAAATACAGCCGAAACACCATACCAAGGAACATTTAAAACCAAGTATTTGCTTCGACTGGGTATCCGATTTAATGTACATAAAACAGACATACTGGAATTACAAATCAGATATGTATTGTGTTCTGTAATTAGGAGATTATTGTATCAAAGTTGAACAATCCGATTACCGGACTTTTTTTCGACTTATATTTTGATGTGATTTAATACCAAGATACCTACTCTGATTGTGTTTTAAGTTAGTATATTGTAAATATGCATTACTTATTGATATAGTACAGCTTTTATATAGTTAAAGGAGAAAACAAACCATATTGACAGGTAAGTCTTTTTTATCATGCTTTATAACACGTAATATATTACTCAAAATACACTAAATATCCCATTGTTTTCTCTTTTAAACATTTGTAGATTATATGAATGCTATACCGATGCAGGGCCGCATTTCTGAATAGTGTTATGGGCAAGTGAAATCGTAAAATAATTTAAGAATTATATTTTTGTCATTTTTAGTTTACATACATTGATGTGGTAATACATTTTGAAAACGATATACATAGTTACTCTATCAAAACCTCTCTCTTGTACACACCAAATGAATTGTGTTTCCAGTTGACAGAAATCTTATTTGTCAAATATTCACTGAAAAACTAATATCAAAGTGTTATATTATCAGAATATCGGTATACCGGAATAGTTTTAATTGTTATTTCTAAACAGAGCTATACAAAACCCGAAATTGAATGAGCTTCTGGTGAACCATGTAAAATAGTGAACTATCAAACAATGAGATATTGGCCGATAGATGAAAATCAATATTTACAAATTAAAAGTTAATTTTAATAAAATAATGTCTATTCAAGATCATACTGTAGTTTGAAGGCATTCAGGTATTCCGTACATTGTTCTCTCTCTCTCTCTCTCTCTCTCTCTCTCTCTCTCCACTCTCTCTCTCTCTCTCTCTCTCTCTCTCTCTCTCTCTCTCTCTCTCTCTCTCTCTCTCTCTCTCTCTCTCTCTCTCTCTCTCTCTCTCTCTCTCTCTCTCTCTCTCTCTCTCTCACACACACACAAAGTTGACACGAGATACATATTCTCTAAAAAACGTCTGCTACCGATTATTCAACCGAAATAATGTGGTTGAACGCCAAGTAATTAGAGATACCAATCGGATTAACTACACAGACTTTAAGTGTGATAAACAGCTTATTCACATTATCAAAATACAACTAAAAGCAACGTTAATGAAAGTATGTAAAACATGGCGATAATTTCCTATTTTGAATTCATACAAAACATTAATTAAAATGACCTTCCAATTATAACATTATTATTATTATTATTATTATTATTATTATTATTATTATTATTATTACTTAGATTAATAGAATTTACATTTAGGAATAAATATGATAATTTTCTTCTGTAAATGATATAATCCATCCCCACCGTCTGAAACGAAGGCAAATCTGGAAACATCGTAGTGAAATACTTAAGATATGAGAATTAAAAACAATAACATTTGCCCTTGTGTACAGTAAATGATAAAATACTGGAATAGTGATACATATCAAATTGTGTACAGTAAATGATAAAATACTGGAATAGTGATACATATCAAATTGTGTACAGTAAATGATAAAATACTGGAATAGTGATACAATCAAATTGTGTACAGTAAATGATAAAATACTGGAATAGTGATACATATCAAATTGTGTACAGTAAATGATAAAATACTGGAATAGTGATACGTATCAAATTGTGTACAGTAAATGATAAAATACTGGAATAGTGATACATATCAAAATTAGGAAGTCAATTATTTCCGGTTAAATCAAACATGCACTTATAGAACAAAGTTTGCCACTAGTCTCGCTCAAAGAGGACCATTCTCTGCGTAAAGAACTAAATAAAAGTATCTATTTTAGCAAAATTAGGAATTTACATATATTTGGATTATATAAATTCCTTAACCAATCGATATTTAATTCTATAACAATGATTAAATATCACTTTTACCACTAGGTCGTTGCCACTGTTGGTGGACCACATTTGTCTATGAATTTACTTTTATCATTTGACCTTGTATTATACCACTTTCCCTGCAGAAAATATATTTAAAATTGGAACTCAACTGATGAAGTCTAATTGACAGAAACGATCGTCTTGAGCATTATAACTTTAATACTATGTCTATTATATTTATAACCACTAGGTCGTTACCACTGCTGGTGGACCGTCTGAGTCCCCGAGGATATACATTGACCTAGTACCTGGTATTTCGGTACCAGTTGCTAATTTTTACTGAAGTAATAATTCAGACTGATAGCACCATTTAAATTCTGAATTCTTCAAAAGCTAAGAGAGTCATCGTTTTACAGTGTTTACTCTTAGACGGATTTGGCTATGCATTTAATTTTATCATTTGGCCCTATATTATACCACTTACCCTTTAGAAAATCTATTTAAAATTGGACCTCAATTGATGAAGTCTAATTGACAGAAACGATCGTCTTGGGCATTATAACATTGGTACTATGTTTATACTACTTAACAGTTTACATCGTTTGGGTTAATTAATAGTATTAACTGGCATTTAACCTGCTTGTGACTATTATTGTAGTTCAACTCCATTTATTTACTTTTCTTGCAGAAACAAATTGTCTCCAGAAATGGAGACAATGAGAATAGAAATTCTGGAAAGATGTACGAGCGGGACGCCTACGCTTCCGTCAATTCCTGCTAGAGCAACGTCATTGTCTGTTGCATCAGAAGCGTCTAGTATCGGAAGCGGATATCATTCTCTTCCTTCACAGCTGCGCAAAAACAGTGCAAAGCTACGGAAAAAACAAGCACGAAACAGCAATAGTCAAGTCCAATACATTCTGCCACAAGTATCAAATCGAATTTATCAAAAGTATCCTTTGAAAACAAGAGAATTTTGCCACTGTCATACGTTCCTATAATAACAGAAGAACAATACCAGGCTAAAAAGGGGAAACTGTTAAAAAGCAGCAAGTTAAAGGCAGACTTAGAGAAATACTGGAATATAGAATCAGACAGTCAGAGAGAAAGGCGACAACGGAATGAAATGGACAGTGATGATGAAGACTATGATACGGATCTCGATGAAGATTTAGGTACGTAACAGTCTAGCAGTTACATGAAATGATTTATTCTTTAATATCTGTATCATCACATTAAAGCGCGCTTTTTATGATTTTCAAGTTTTATATTTGCACTGTGATGAACAATTATTCGTTTTGATATAGTTCGTTTTTGACCAATGTATCCTGGACATCCTGAAGATATATCCTTGGTATCTTTTATATTATGATACTAGTATGTAGCAATTTCTCAGATAATGTAGATTATACATCACATCATACAGAATGAATGTCACTACATGTATATGTTAGTATGATCACATTAGATTTACATATAATGCTCGTTAGTTTAGTTTGTTTTAATGTTGCTTGACGTCGTGTCAAAATCAAGGCCTTTATAGAAAGCCTTTTATATTGAATGTGCTACTTTTTATATCAAGAATAAATCATTAATTTGTTTCTAACATGAAGTATAAACACAAAATTCAATTTTAAATGGAAGTTGGGAAGATCCCATGGGCTTGTTCTGTGTTAAAATCTACGGCGGTTCTAAATACCCCACACCATTTAAAATACATACATTATATCAGCAACAGCATAACGTCTTGTTTGTAAACTTTTTACGTGTTACACTGATAAATAAACAGGTAGTTATAGGTAATATTTGACACAAGACACACAATGTTCTTACAGACCAGACTAGTAGCATATGTAAGATCAACATTCACAATGCGAGGACTTGATAGATACGTGTTACTAGGCTTAGACTTGATAGATACGTGTTACTAGGCTTAGACTTGATAGATACGTGTTAGTAGGCTTACACTTGATAGATACGTGTTACTAGGCTAAGACTTGATAGATACGTGTTACTAGGCTTAGACTTGATAGATACGTGTTACTAGGCTTAGACTTGATAGATACGTGTTACTAGGCTTAGACTTGATAGATACGTGTTACTAGGCTTGATAGATACGTGTTACTAGGCTTAGACTTGATACATACGTGTTACTAGGCTTGATAGATGCACATTACTTGGCTTAGACTTGATAGATACATGTTACTAGGCTTGATAGATACGTGTTTCTAGGCTTAGACTTGATAGATGCGTGTTACTAGGCTTGATAGATACGTGTTACTAGGCTTGATAGATACGTGTTACTGGGCTTGATAGATACGTGTTACTAGGCTTATACTTGATACATACGTGTTACTAGGCTTAATAGATACACATTACTTGGCTTAGACTTGATAGATACATATTACTAGGCTTGATACAGGCTAAGACTTGATAGATACGTGTTACTAAGCTTAGACTTGATAGATACGTGTTACTAGGCTAAGACTTGATAGATACGTGTTACTAGGCTTGATAGATACGTGTTACTAGGCTTGATAGATACGTGTTACTAGGCTTAAATTGAATTTTGTAAGAATTTGTTATCTTTTCTCTGTAGGTCTAGAGCTAATTGTTGATGAAAAAACAAAACAAATCAAAGATGATGGATGTTTTCCTGAGTACAAACAATCATGTCGGAAGATGAAAGTTCATCCAAACCATTTTTTTATTCGTCATTCTACTGATGATAATATAATGATGAAGCACCGGTACCTCAATCCTGGAGATTGTGCTGCAATGGGTAACGAAATGAGGGTAAATCAGTATTCTGAATATTGAAAATAAGTACTCAAGACGAATGTTTCTGTTATTTTATCAGTGGAGCTTGAACTTAAATTAGATGTAGAGTTCCAGAACAGAACTTGATATTATACAGGGCCAAAAGATAATCCAGATGTATTCCCTAATACGTCTAAGAGTAACCAATGTAAAAAAGATGACTATCATATAGCTTTCAAGAGGTTAAGAATATGCACGGTGCTCTCCTTTAGAAATATCACTTTAGTATAAAATATCAGATGGTACCGAAATACAAGGTACTGGGTTTGTGTAGACCATCAGGGACTAAACAAAAAGAAAACCACAAACACCGGAAGCACCATATTGTCCATATTTCTTTACATGTTCAATATTCAGAACAATGTAAAATTTGTTGATAGTGACTTTTGAAGGAAATGCTTTTGTGTCACTATTTGATGTAAACAGTTGCCCCAGAACACAAAATTAGCACACTATTTAGTCACATATCTTATTTATGTTATATATTGTACAATAACATATGGGGTCGACAAATGATATATTGCATATACAGTAGCAATTCAGGAAAAACTCATCTTAACGCCATCTAAAGTTTTAGTTAAAATGTATATACCTATTTAATTATGAGCAATATACATCAAAATAAAACAGATATGATCAGATATACCAGGGCGTGTCCATTAAATGAACATTTCATATACAGATGTAAACTACTCACTGACAAATTAATGACACAGGGATATCGAAAACCGCGTTTGGTGTCAACGTTCCGCAAATTTTACGGTCGGTATAATAGTCTTGTTTGCAATTTCTGTGTTTCACTAAGTGAAATGTTGAGTAGCCTTTTTGTTGGCGGTTGTTGAGACGTCTGTACCAATTGTGACTCAGATTCGTTCCTCATGTATTTCATTTGGATTTGACTGTGGACTGACAGCGGGTGTGACCGGTCGACAGGAGATGCTTACTCCTCCATGGCATCTGATCCCACCTCTTGGTTTCCAGAGGTCTGTGTTTGTCCAATTTTGCCGGATTTGTATCTATATACTTAACATCCTAAAGATTTATACTTTGGTATCTGAGAATTTGTTTATATATCGACAATCTTAAATGGTATTGTAATAGTTTCCATACATCGATAATCGTACATGATATTGATACTGGATTTAAAGTACTAATAATTTTACATGACAAATTAATGTTTATAACTTGTAATTAAGTCATAATTCTTACTTTAGATAGTCATAAAGAAAAATATTTATTCACATTTGCCATTTCAGGATAATTTAACATTCTATAGAATAGATCTGCAAGACAACGGAATGACAAATAAACATGTTGAAACTCTTGCTGATATGTTACTTAAAAACCGTTTTGTATCTGAAATCGTAAGTACTTTTGCATTTATTATGATTATGTATATATTATAGAACACGTCTTTGCTTAACGCCATTCATACGTCGGTCGTTTTAAATTTGAATGAAGATTAGGTAAATCATTACACTATGTGTCTTTGACAAGTGACGTAGGAAGCGTTGATGAATATGTTTGGTTTCTTACCGTACATAAATTAGCAAATTTCTAATTTATGTTCATTATGAAGATGGAGTTAAACGAACCACTGTAACGTTACTATGGTATTGTATCAATCACACACCTTCAAATAAATGTCCAAATTATTTCATTATCATTATTTGCAAAGAATGAAGTTATTGAGATTATTTAGTATTTTACAAAACTTAATCACAAAATGACCCTCTGGAGGATTATGTAATACTTTTTTTTACATACTAATAAGTATTCTTCTCGTCATACTTCAGTGTTTAGCAGACAATCCCATAGGACCAAATGGAGCAAAGGTTGTCAAATTTGTCCTAACAAATAATTCTCACATAGCCAAAGTAGATTTGACAGGTATGTATATCATTTTACCTCAATGAACGTTTTTGGTTTTTAAACCACGTTGTTTCTTTTTATCCACATTTTACATCTATCTACCAGTAACTGACAAAGTCATTACTACCCAATAGCACTAACCTCGAAAATATTCTCGGTTCAGTATAGTAATTTCTTATCAGTGAAGTTTTCATCACATTTTGTTTAACATAATACTATATTAGAT
The DNA here is from genome assembly GCA_030159075.1 of Atrina japonica. Classification (NCBI taxonomy): domain Eukaryota; kingdom Metazoa; phylum Mollusca; class Bivalvia; order Pterioida; family Pinnidae; genus Atrina; species Atrina japonica. The sequence goes on along the minus strand of BROG01001783.1, from coordinate 12,028 downwards.
TATTTACATTTATTTTTGGAGTATAGATCATCAACGTTCTTTGGAATTTTTATGATTTAGAAATAAACATTTGAACATGTAAAACGCAAAAATCAAATACGTCTTAATTAACATATGACATGCTGTATATGCAACATATGTCGATAAAAACTTATTGTATCAGACAATTTAATTATCAAATTACCATGTCACATTTTAAAGTATCAATTGTATGAAAGGTCAAACTTGTATGTCTGGTAAGGTACTATGATTTTTATTTTTCATGGTAGATAGGGGTGTGTCATGTACAGATATAAGGTTTGTAAGGACCTAATATCAAAGGGCGGAACAAATATCAATTACTTGTCAAACACTAATCTCCAAGTTAATCTCTGTAACACATGTAAAACATTGTTGAAATTGTTTGATAACTCCTGTAATAATAATAATAATAATAATAATAACAGTAATAATAATAACTAGAGCTGAGCTTTTTGCTGAAGCAAAAAGGGGTCATCCGACCATAGCTGAGGCTACAGCTTTGATACAGCTTCAGCTGAGCAACAGAGCAAAGCTCAGAAGCTATGACCCTGAGACCGAAGTACGATCCTCAAAGACCAATCTTGATATTTTGAGCTATTTTGATTTGAAATGTTGAAAGTGAGCTGTGACCTTGACCTTTAATCGGATGACCTTGAAATTTCACACATATGTTCTTCAGCTCATTCCCTACAAAGTATCAACACTAACCTATATATAAAAGTTCTATAGTTTTTGAGCTATTTTGAGTTGAAATTTTCAATTTGAGCTGTGACCTTGACCTTTAATGGGATGACCTTGAAACTTAACACATATGTTCTTTAGCTCATTCCCTACAAATCATCAACACTAACATATATATAAAAGTTCTATAGTTTTTGAGCTATTTTGAGTTGAAAATTTCAATTTGAGCTGTGACCTTGACCTTTGATCGGATGACCTTGAAACTTCACACATATATTCTTCAGGTGATTCCCTACAAATCATCAGCACTAACATATATATAAAAGTTCGATAGTTTTTGAGCTATTTTGAGTTTAAAGTTTCAATTTGAGCTGTGACCTTGACCTTTGATCGGATGACCTTGAAACTTCACACATATATTCTTCAGCGCAATCCCTACAAATCATCAACACTAACATATATATAAAAGTTCTATAGTTTTTTAGCTATTTTGAGTTGAAATTTTCAATTTGAGCTGTGACCTTGACCTTTGATCGGATGACCTTGAAACTTCACACTAATGTTCTTCAGCTTATTTTCTACAAACATCAACACTAACCTATATATAAAAGTTCTATAGTTTTTGAGCTATTTTGAATTGAAATTTTCAATTTGAGCTGTGACCTTGACCTTTGATCGGATGACCTTGAAACTTCACACTAATGTTCTTCAGCTTATTTTCTACAAACATCAACACTAACCTATATATAAAAGTTCTATAGTTTTTGAGCTATTTTGAATTGAAATTTTCAATTTGAGCTGTGACATTGACTTTTTATCGGATGACCTTGAAACTTCACACTTATGTTCTTTAGCTCATTCCCTACAAATCATCAACACTAACATATATATAAAAGTTCTATAGTTTTTGAGCTATTTTGAGTTGAATTTTTCAATTTGAGCTGTGACCTTGACCTTTGATCGGATGACCTTGAAACTTCACACATATATTCTTCAGGTGATTCCCTACAAATCATCAGCACTAACATATATATAAAAGTTCGATAGTTTTTGAGCTATTTTGAGTTTTAAAGTTTCAAATTTGAAGCTGTGACCTTGACCTTTGATCGGATGACCTTGAAACTTCACACATATATTCTTCAGCGCAATCCCTACAAATCATCAACACTAACATATATATAAAAGTTCTATAGTTTTTTAGCTATTTTGAGTTGAAATTTTCAATTTGAGCTGTGACCTTGACCTTTGATCGGATGACCTTGAAACTTCACACTAATGTTCTTCAGCTTATTTTCTACAAACATCAACACTAACCTATATATAAAAGTTCTATAGTTTTTGAGCTATTTTGAATTGAAATTTTCAATTTGAGCTGTGACCTTGACTTTTTATCGGATGACCTTGAAACTTCACACTTATGTTCTTCAGCTCATTCCCTACAAATCCTCAACGTTTTTTTTAGTTGAAATTTCCAATTTGAGCTGTGACCTTGACCTTTGATCGGATGACCTTGAAACTTCACACATATATTCTTCAGGTGATTCCCTACAAATCATCAGCACTAACATATATATAAAAGTTCGATAGTTTTTGAGCTATTCCGAGTTTAAAGTTTCAATTTGAGCTGTGACCTTGACCTTTGATCGGATGACCTTGAAACTTCACACATATATTCTTCAGCGCAATCCCTACAAATCATCAACACTAAAATATATATAAAAGTTGAATAGTTTTTGAGCTATTTTGTGTTGAAATTTTCAATTTGAGCTGTGACCTTGACCTTTGATCGCATGACCTTGAAACTCCACACTTATGTTCTTCAGGCCATACCCTACAAATCTTGTACACTAACCTATATATAAAAGTTCTATAGCTTTTTAGCTATTTTGAGTTGAAATTTTCAAATTGAGCTGATACCTTGACCTTTGATCCAACGACCTTGAAACTTTGTACACAAATTCCTCCCTGAATTATCTATATATCTTGTACAGTAACAGGTATATAAAAGTTTCACCGTTTTCGAGCTATTTTCAATTTAATTTTTTTGAGAATTTTCAAACTCACCTGTGACCTTGGCCTTTCATCCGATGACCATGAAATTTAGCATGAATATTTATCATCCCATTTTCTACATATTACTCATGTATATGTCTATACTAAAATCTGATAGTTCTAGAGATATTGAGATTTTAAATTTTCGAAGGTCTCTGTGACCTTGACCTTAAATCATGTGACCTTAAAACTTTTTGAGCTTTTGAAGCTCATGAAAATGAACAACTTTCTCATGCATATATCTATAGTAAAGATGCTTGGTTTCTGAGATATTTTGACTTTTGTCTGATTTTTAGCTGTAAAAATATGAGCCCTTTTTTCAGCCCCTAGCGAGCTTTTTTCAGGGGACACTTGGATCAAATTTGAAATGTCCATGCACAACTTCAGCCTTTGCCCTTTCAGAAAATCCAAACAGATTTTCACTAGCTTCAGTAGTTGCGGAGAAAAATCACCAACAAAATGGGACATGAAAAAAGTGATAAAGGGCGATAACTCGAGAAGGAAAGGCAATTTTAAAAAAATTTCCAAAACATATCTGTAGAATGTTGCTGTGCACAAACGCTGAAAATTTGAGCGTTTTTGCTCTAGAGCTGACACAAAATCTACTAGGAAAAAAAAAATAGTAATAATAATATTTGCAATAACAATAGGGTCATCCGACCTGAAGTCGGATGACCCTAATAATAATAATAATAATAATAATAATAATAATAATAATAATAATAACAGTAATAATAATAATAATAATAATAATAATAATAATAATAATAATTCCTGTACAATAATTATTTAAAATATCCTATTAATATCAAACATATGTCTGTCATCTAACGAAAACTCATTTACAATATTTTTATGATTTTTTTCTCCGCAATTTTCCAAGAGTGCGAAAGAAATATCCATGAATGCCTTATATGACAATTTTACCGCGATTTCTAACACATGTTTTGGCAGTCTGAAATATTGAACAAAAAACATCAAAGTGAAACAAGGTTAAACTTTTGCTAGTTTATCCATTATATACATTATATTTATCTCGGTTTATAACGTGTTATTACAATTATTACTTTGTGATTACAACATTATAGTCCAATAAGCTTAAGTGCAAAGCATATTTGAAGAGACAATAAACATTTATTTAAAATATGAACCAATTTTATGAAAGTCAGATTTCGTTCGCGCATTCTATTGAATATAAAAACCTCAGATACCAAAGCATAAATCAATAGAATGTCCAGGACATAGATACAGATCCGGTAAAAATGGACAAACACGGACCTCTGGAGACCAAGAGATGGGATCAGGTGCCATGGAGGAGTAAGCATCCCCTGTCGACCGGTCACATCCGCCGTTAGTCCACAGTCAAGTCCAATGAAACACGTGAGGAGTGTATCCTCGTCACAATTGGTACAGACGTCTCAACAACCGCCAACGAAAAGGCAACTCAACATTTCACTTAGTGAAACAGAGTAGTCGCAAACAAGACTATTATACCGACCGTAAAACTTGCGGAACGTTGACATTAAACGCGGTTTTCGATATCCCTGTGTCAATAATGTTAGTACTCAATCTTTCCTAAACTTTCTTACGGGTATAAGGTTTATATCTATATACATATATTTAAGGGACCAGAATTGGGGATCCAGGAGGAAAATGCTGTGCTGATATAATTGAGGTAAAAAATTTAAATTATAAAACTTAAAAAACGTAGTGTAATCAAACAAAATTTACTATACATTATAACAAATGTATAAAGGATAAACAGCTTTTTTTTATTCAGTTATTTAAGTTTATGTTTATTTTTTCGATTGTTTTTCGTTTTGTTTCTATTTTCAATCTTGTTTTTAAAATACATACATATATATATATATATATATATATATATATATATATATATATATATATATATATATATATGTATATCAACATTGGTCCGCAAGAGACGTGTTCAGTTCGCAGGACATTGCGCGCGTGCCACTGATGAACTTGTGTCATCTTTTGTTCTCTGGAGGCACCCTTCATCCTATGGTCGATCGCGCAAGTTGACATTTCCCGGATAGGATAGAGCGAGACACGTCCATACCCAAGGAAGAACTGTTTAGAGCAATGTCAGATAGGCGGCACTGGGAGGGTGTGGTGAATTCGATCTCGGCTGAGGCCGCAAGATGATGATGATGATGATGATGATATATATATATATATATATATCTATATATATATAAATATATATATAGATATATATATATATATATATATATATATATATATGCATATGCGAAATTTGATCTCATATTCAACTCCGGGTCCATATCAAACACTTACACACTTCTGTATTGCACGGACCATTTTTGTATATTTGAATTAAATTGTATATTTTTAATCCATAAAAAATGATAAAAAACAAGTTATATTTTCTATTGTCAGAACAACGTTTACCTAAAAGACATGTATATTGGAAGGAATGGTATAGGTGACAGTGCTGCAACTGAAATTGGGAAAGCTTTGGGTGATCTATTTTTTATTTTACCACATTACAAATATTATTAATAATAGCAAAATTACAGTCTCGCGAGTTTTAATCTTTGGTTCTTATCTTTATCTATCTAATGTTTCTTACATCAGAGAGTATTCTGATTGATTCAGTACATTTGATTTTATCTTTACATCAAACAAGGCATATTCTTTGTATTTAAGGATAAGACGACGTATTATAATCGACAAAGATCTAACTTGTAAAATTTCATAAGTGTATACTGTATATTTATCAAAGCTGAATGAATAACATAGTAAATACGTCAAATATTTGTTGTAATGTTCTCTACGACTGGCCGTGAATTTGTCACATGTATATACGGGAAATTGTAGACGCTAGATATTTGTAATGACTAAAGACAATGATGCATAAATCAGAATAATCTAATTAATATGTCTTTATATATGCTAGTGTTGGTCAACATATAGTCATTTCATATACGGAGGCAAATTTCTTAGGTTAACTTGTTTGCAATTACTGTTTTACACCAATAGGAATTTTGGATTACCTACTTTTTAGATAGTAGTTGTTGAATCACACTGCGATTAATTTGAATTTATTTGAATTTAATTATGGACTCACGGAGAGGAGAGGGGATTCTTACTCCTCCATTGCAATTTATCTCACACCTGGATTTTCCGGAGGCCACTGTCTGCATACTGTCTCCCCAACCTCATAATGGCGAATAAATTGGTATCTGTGGTTTTATAGATTAACGGAGTTTTCTCCCCTTTTTACAAATTCCCCTACGCACTAATATAGGGATATCAAGACTGCTATCAATGTATACTTTGGTGGTCAGGTAAATAAAGTGTTAGTAAATTCGACGCTGTTATATCAGTGTGTGAGAAGCTATTTATCATATACAGTAATATCGTCACGACTGTTTCTATAACATATCATAAAAACGACAGATCAATTTATATATAATTCAGTTAAGATTCAGAAAAAAATTATTTTCGTTTTTTGTTTCAGAGTCAAATTTTACCTTGGAAGTTTTGGATCTATCGTGGAATTGTATAACTCGACATGGGGCAGTCGGTCTAGCAATTGGTCTTAAGGTGATGCAATGTATACATATCCATTGAATACATGAATTTAGCACTTTTTCCCTGGTACAGAGAACTCAACTTTTGATGATATGTTCACGTCCTATAATAATTTCATTGCTACATTGGCCAAATGTATAGATAGAAGTCATGTCCACTTGATCCCCACAGCAGGATACATTTTCGGGCCAGATCTAAAATTACACTTCATTTAATTATATTCACCATCTGTTAGCACTGACTATATATCTGCCAACGGCTGTTCCAGGAATTGTGCGGACAAGAATGACTGTGCATTCTTTATGGAATATAAAATATCTCAGATACCAAAGTATAAATCTTTAGGATTTTAATTAAAAAAAGAAAAGTCGGGAAGCAAAAAATAATAAATATAAGAATTGAACTGCGTTTAATAGGTGCTCATCGGTTTATGAATGACAACTGGACAAAATATCATAAACATAATACCAAAGTATTAACGAAAAAATCATCATGAAGACTAGCGCACTTCATTTACTTTACATTAGTACAGATAGCATTCATAATCCCATGAATGACAAATGACAGCGGTTCAATGCTTAATTAATTTTTATTAAAAATAAGTAATATGTTGCTTAGTAAATTATTTACATAAAGTTATTGAACGTCATTTGTTTATTATCTCTTTCAGCATAATACTCATCTAAAAACCCTAAATGTATCTATGAATGGATTAGGAAAAGAAGGGGCTACTGCAATAATTGAAGCTATGCGGCCAAACAGTAGTTTGACTTCACTTGACCTTAGTTCAAATAGGGTAACAGATGACATTGCTGATGTAGTGGCAAGGATTCTTCCAAACAATAAATCTTTACAAACACTTAAGGTAAATATTGTTTGAAAATGGCATAAAGGAGTTTACTGTGCATCTAGCACCCATCACCTTTAAATTCATACGAGCTTTAAGTTGCTCCTACTGAATATCTTTTTAATTAATTTTAATCAAGGAAATGTACAAAGCCTTTCATTTTAAAGGACATTAGTGGTGTTTACCAGAAATAATTATTTTACATTTCTTCTACTCTTACTACCTGTACTTGAAGTACAATAACAAATAAGAGCTATACACAGACATATTTCTATATATTTTGTCAAAATAAGGCCATGTCCAGTGTGGTATGCATATACAGATAGTAAGATTGAATTAAGCAATTACAAGTGAAAAATTGCCAAACTGGATTTCTTAAGCGCTTTTCACAAAATATAAAGTATATATCTCTTCTTGTTATTGTATAGTTCGTTTGCTCTCCTAAGTGGAGTTTTGTTAAATTTCTTAAATTTCACTTAGTCATCAAATTTGAATTTTATAGCAATATTTTTAATTTTACCAAACATAACTGAATTGTGAATATGCAAAGTTTTGGTTCGCTAACAAAATCTTTTTTCCATTTAATTTACTGCAATATAAAATTTTGTAAACGTTTGTGTGGGTAAATGCAGTGATGATAAAAGAGCATCCATAATTATTTCTGATTTTACAAATCAGAAACTCCGGGACATCTGACAGTAGGCTGGCATGGGGTTGTATTATTGACCGGTATGCCTGAATTAAGTGTGTGACAGGTTAGGCCTATTCATACATTTCCTGTGGAAAAAATTGTAAAATCCATGTCCTGCTATGTTCAAATTATCATACACATAAATTTAAATGCATCCTTTGGATATTATGGCAAAATGATATTGAATCAAGGGATTTATATATTTTCATAGATGAGGGGTATTGTATATAAGTAGCAGGCAGGCACAGTAACTATATTTAGGTAACCATGTGGCTTACTGTTTATATTTACAGTATTATCGTTGTTCAATGTATTTGGATTTACACCCACGTATTTTTTTCTTGAAATTTGAAATAAATCTTACATTATTAGTAATGGGAAACTTTTCCCTTGAATTGCTTGATACAATTTAAATTCATGTTTAGTTATGTATAACTTTTAAAATATCAATGATGAGCATTTGAAATATATCAATTATGTAGTTTTTGCAATAAATGATAAAATCCCACTTTCAGTAAAGAGCAAACAGACTATATATCAATCTAATAGATGTGGTAAAAAAGGAAAGAAATTGTTTTGAAAAAAACACGACTTATCTCCCTTTAATCAAATCTGCTTTGAATATTTTGTGATGAACGAATTTTGTATTTCCAGTTATCATTTAACTTAATGTCCTCAGATGGCGCCGTAAGAATGCTGAAACCGTGGACATCTAAAATCAGGAAAAGTCGAACTCCGAGTGTCTTTGAGTTAGAAGTAAGTTATTTTATAAATGTTGGCATGATATTGATCGACCCTAGCTGATTATAGTTTCAGATGTCGACCCCATAAATGAAATGTTTTAAATTAAGGCTGCTATAGGTCCACTAACATAGAATGGCACATCTGAGATCTATAAACAACAAAACAATACTGTCTTTTTTCCAACATTGGGGTATATACATAAAACATTTTGCCTTGCACGGACTCCATGCATTGCTGTAGCTATAATATTTATGTACCCACAGGTATGGTCACCCCAGTTATAACTTTCATATTTCACGAATCACGTTTTTTCACACGGCATACTTTAATTCACTAAAATGCATATTTCTGATACCATATTTACCTGTATTATTGTTACACTAAACCAAACTACATTGTATACTTATCAACTGTTAAATCATAGCATTATATGATCAGAATCAAACTGTTTATACAACATACTAGTACAAATCATGGTATTTGTAGAAAAATGATCCACAACAGAACTTGACAGAAATTGATTAAAATAAAAAGATTGACGGAAAATACAAGTTTGTATGTATGTAGGCCCTATGTTATACGAACTTTATTAGAGATAATGTGTAGGTATGGCGAATTATATTTAGTTTAAATATATTTTATCGTCGAATTCGTGATAAAATGATCAGATACAAGTTTTTCAACTTACATTAATCCTCTTCTATATCCATATAACAAAACATAAGCATGCATTGACATTTACATATGTATAAACAACAAATTATAATGTCTTATAACAACGCGAGAGAGAGAGAGAGAGAGAGAGAGAGAGAGAGAGAGAGAGAGAGAGAGAGAGAGAGAGAGAGAGAGAGAGAGAGATTTAGCTTAATCTGTTGCTATTTTGAATATATTTGTGCACCACTGAAAAAATGTTTGTTTGCTTCTGTTGAGAGTTCTGGATCTCCGTATAAAATTGTTCCTATGTCTGGTTGTTCATTTGCCCGGCGTGTACATAGTTCAAGTTCATTTCTTATGTTATCATATACAGGACATTTCCTGAAATAATGTATCGTGTTCTCTCGACTGGTGCCACACGAACACTCCCTATTTTGTGTTAAATTTACCCCTGTAGAGATCGTCATTAAGTCGACTGAAACCATGACGTAATTGTGTATGGTATAATTAAGCTTACGATTTCCATGAGAAAAATATGCGGATCTAGGACCGTTTGCTCTTGTTATTTTGGATTGAAACTGATTAAAAGTGGCCGAGTTTCTAACCTCTATTGGGAGTTTACTCCATTCTGTTATAGTTGCCGGAAAGAACGAAGACTTAACGATGGTAAAATTAGATACTCGCTGTTTCGTATATTATAGGGATTATTTTCACTGATTTGTTAGCAGATCACTTAAATAGTTAGGAGCAATATTGTTTATTATCTTATACATAAGGCATAGTTTTTTATCATCCCTACCTTTTAAAATTTGTCCGACCCAGTTTCAAAATACAGAGTGATCGGCTGCAACAACTTGGACAATACGTGCAACTTTTAAATGAAATTTTCCGAGAATATCAGCATCAATAATTGTGATGTTGGCCCATACTTCACTGGCATATTCGAACAAGTGTTTAATAAGCATTAAATATGTTCTTGATAAGAAATCGCGACTAAGTGTAAGTGAACCATTCATATTGTCAGAATACTCCTCTTGAATTTTCTTTTTCATATTATTTATTTTATTTTGTCGACTCCGATATTTTTATCTTTTCATAATTATTCTTTGTTACACAAGGGCATGGACATCAATTCTGACTTGGCACTTCTTGCTCATAAACTCCAAGAGAAACGAGGAATCAAGGTGCAAATTACGATACCACCGTCCAGGCGTGAAAAATCAATGGACCCTCTAACAGCAAGTTTAGTAACTATTGTCCAGTTCACGGTAAAGGAGGGCATTGTTTTGATGGATTTGTTTCCCAAGTCTTATGAGGAAAAGGGTGCAATGATATCACCGGATGATGTAATAGAACTAATCAAGGTAAATATGAAATGCAGCCGTAAATTATGGTCACATCTAAAAATAAATCTTGGTTTTTCTTATCTGTGTGATGAATCTTTATCATATTATGGTACAAGGTTGTCTGTCTGTATGTCTGTTGCAAATTGTAGGCAAGGTACAAACAAAACTGATCAAATTTTATGGTCATTTTGGAGATAGAAAGAAGTCTGTTGTTTTCCAAACCAAAGGTCAAGGTCATTGGCTAACTCAATTTGCAAGCAAGGTAAAACTTCGTACATATCCGTATTGTAGAGAGTTAGACGTGTATTGTTTATCAAGGTCAGATGACAAATGTTAAGGTAAAAAAGCAATATATAAAAAGAAACTTGTAGGCTAGAGAAAACCAAACCACTGTACCTTGGGTTCTCAAGTTTAGTACACATACTGCTTATATGAACAGGAAGAGGCCTATTGTTTTCAATTTCAAAGGTCAAGGTCATGACATAATTTTGAAGTAAAACAGGAAGGTATGAAAAGAAAGATACTAACCAAACCACTGTACCTGGGATTCCTAGCGCAAATTATTCTTATAGTGCGAGGACAACACCTTTTGCTTTTTCATGGTCAGAAAACAAAGGTCAAGGTCACGTGGTTACTGTGTAGGCAAGGCAAATACCAACCTGTTGTACCTGTGATTCTCAGTTTTTAGACACACATACTCCTCATGGTAAGACAAAGACATTTTGTTTTATACATCCGTTGAGGACGACCTATATACTATGTCACGGCAATGTCTTCTATTTAAATACCTATAGGAAAATTAATCCTGACGGGCGTATTTTACAGTGTGGGCTCTTGTTTACATTTTAACTAATTTCAATCGCATGTGACCATATTCATATATGTTACTATTAAATAAATATTTCTTGAAATTAAGTCATAAACCAAAAAACAATAAAGGTTTATTAAGTTAAACTTAATTATTTATAGACTTGAATACTTTGTTCCCAGGTGCATTTCATCTGGTATTGGCGTTGTAAACATTAAAAATTCGATACTGCTCCCTCATTTCTCTCTCATATCTGTCTATCCATCGGTGCTTAAAATCCTAAAAATCCAAGTTGAAATGTGTATTCAAAATAAGCATGGAATTCGAATAATGTAAAATCGATCTCATTATCTCTTGATTGGATATATCATTATGTTCCTGTAGTGGAGGAACACATTTCTAGATTACGATAACGCCTAGCGTCAAAGTTCAACAGGATAATTATTTGTTGGGAAAATGGACCATACAAACCGCAATTTGAAAAACAACTACATTAAACAGCTGTATACTTACGAATCTACTGATTAAGAATGTAACATATACATGTATAATTTTCATTTCAGCATTCTGGGAAAGATATTTCAAAAAGCAAGATCTTAGAT